>JBBPOI010000712.1:0-10249 GCA_038091355.1 Phylloboletellus chloephorus
TCTCGAGGATGTTTGGCTCTGCACTGGGCTGTGCTGCTTGCAGCTGGCCGAGTCGGAGCCAGCGAGTAGAGCGTCTGTCTGATGGATTCACGTAGTTGCATTTCATGTAATGACCGCCATGTACTTGTCTTCCCTCTTGCAGTTGCCGAATGCTGCCCTCGGCCAGGTTTCTTGTGGCATTTTGATTGGATTCACGCTCTCCATTTCAATCCACTCTGCACTGCGACACTGGTCTGACCGCAAACGACGCGCCAGGCCAGACACCCAGCGACCCATTGAGCTGAGGAGCGACGAAATCGTGCGCGGAGTGACTGGACTCATCGGTGCGTCTCCGTGTCATGCCACGTCCTGCGCTCGTCGACGCGCACGTCAGGAAACACACCGTTGGTCAGGATTAACTCTCTCAGTGATGTGCTTGGTGTGGAGATTCTTGGCAAGGCGGAGGTGCGCCACTCGTCCTTCTCCCCCGGGCGCCGCGCGTGATGGGCACCCACACAGTATCTCAATCCTGGAGGAAGCGTCAAGGATCGGGTTGCTTTGCGAAGTGAGACACCTCGCCGTTCCATGCACAGAGGGCTCACACGTCGGCCACAGTGATCGACGATGCGGAACGACAAGGTTTGTTGCACCCGCACACTGGCTCCCGAATCTTCGAGGGCACCGTAGGATCCACTGGGATCTCGATCGCCACGATATCGAAAGCCAGGTATGCTTTGTTTTTGTTCCCTTTTTTCGGTCGGTGCAACTGCCCGTGTCGTTCACAGGGGTTATCACGCCAGTGAGCGTTTCCTTGCGTCCCAGTTTTCGTCGCTTCACTTACCTTCTCGGAAAGCGATCATCATGCCGGACGACGTCGCCGAAGAAAAGATCAAAGCTTTACAGTCTCTCGGGGCGCAAGTCAAGTGCGTCCGGCCCGCCAGCATAGTCGACAGGAAACAAGTACGTACCTCCCGCGCTCTGAACCACCGACCACACGCTGACCGTGCCCTGAGCAGTACGTAGTACGTAGCGCCCCCTTCCTCGCAGCACGTCCTTTCTCAGAGATGTCCCAGAACATGGCACGACGCGCCGCCGTCAGGTTCGGCCAGCAGAGTGCGCTCAATGCAACCGACGGCGCAGGCATCGGCCACGAAATCATCACGGGCTCACCTTCCGTCGTCGTCTCCACCACCTCGTCCCACGTACCCCCGGAAGGCTCTGTAGACGATCCCCAAGACATCGAGCTGCTCACGAAGCCCCGCGGGTTCTTCGCCGACCAGTTCGAGGTGGGAACCCCCCCAACCATCACGCTCTCTCTCGAATCTTAACCCCCCTGTCTGTAGAACAGAAGCAACTTCGACGCGCACTACGAAGGTACTGGGCCGGAGATATGGAAGCAGACGAACGGGAGGCTCGATGCGTTCGTCTCGGGTGCGGGTGAGCGTGTGTATCCCCCGTCTGACTGCAGCTGAATCGATCGACGAACGGATATAGGGACCGGTGGAACCATCGCTGGAACCGGTCGGTATATCAAGTCGATGGACGAGAACGTCATGGTCATCCTAGCCGACCCCGAGGGAAGCGGTCTCTACCACAAGGTACGCGCTGCGTGTGTTCCCCGAGACCACGGGCCTACCTCACCACATGTCGTGCAGGTCAAGTTTGGCGTCTTGTACGACCGCAAAGAAGCAGAAGGCACGAAACGACGGCATCAAGTCGATACCGTCGTCGAGGGGATGTAAGCACACCGTTCGAGTCTTTCCTTGCCACCCCAGTTTCACGTGCGGACGAAACAGCGGGATCAATCGGATGACGAACAACATCGATCTGGCGCTGCCGATCGTCGACGACGCGTTTCGGCGAGTTCTGTCTCTGTCTTCCTCTCGCGATTTGCATTCATGACGTGCCGTGTTTTTTTTTTTTCAGGATAACGGATGCAGAGGCCGTCGCGATGTCCCGCTACCTCGTCCAACATGACGGCTTGTTCCTCGGATCCAGCAGCGCATGCAACCTGGTGGCATGCGTCAAGTGGGCGCGGCAGATGGGGTGGAAAGAGGGCCAGACCATCGTCACCATCTTGTACGCCTGACGCTCCTCGCATCCTTGCGCGGCGCACTCACGACGGGGTTTCGGTAGGTGCGATTCCGGAAGTCGCCATCATTCAAAGGTACGTCCCCCCCAACTCAGTTCCTCGGGTCTGACCACGATTCGATTCGCTTCTCGTGGACGACAGTTTTGGTGAGAATCCGCCGACTCGCGAGTCTTGCCTGGGGTCCCACTGATGCTACTCCTCTCGTGGCCTAGGAACGACGATTACCTTCGACGTGCCAACATCCCCATCGATCGCACGATCATCGAGGATCTCATCGCAGGAACATCTACGGCGTCATCATAATCTATTCAATGAAGCAGCGAGGAAAGCGTGTGTAGATGCCTATGATACAGATGCCTATGGGACGAGAACATGGTAATAACACACCGCGGCGCTTGTGATTAGCTCGGCGGCTAAGGAGTGCGGGATAGAGTAGGCAACGTTTCCGTCGTGTTTGATCCGAGGACCCCTTGAATTCATTCCTTGGACGGCGACGCGCTCACAGAACGTGTGCGCTTGCCTGCCGCTCTCTGCCCTAAGTCGTGTACACGGAAGCAACACGATACTGTTCACGGATGATTCGAAGGAGCAGCAGGTTGCGGATCGGCCGCGATCTTCAGATAACTGGCCTGCACCAAGGAGTCCCACCTACTTCTTGGGCGTCTGCCCATATTGTCTTCTGAGGTCAATTGCGATTTCTGTGTCCGTATAGGCTTACTAGTCCACTTGAGTCGTGCATGACCTCCTCGGGAGCTTCCTCATCGTCAGTGTCCCCGATCAAATGCATCCCCCTCGAGCGGCGCACTGCCAGGCGTCAGTCCTTCATGCGGCTTCGTCTGTCGCTTCGGTGGGCCGTGCGCGCGTCCGGCGGCGTCTTCTAGCTAGACATCTTCGCCCACTTTCGAATCTCTGCCTGTGTTCTCTCTTACCGGTCGGCGGGTTCGTTGTTGTTGGGCTTTTTCGTCGGTGGCTGCGCTGACGGTGGCCAGACTGGTCGTTATGCTTGCCCCCCAGCGCTCGCAGGTGTCCTTTGCGACTGCTGGCATAGTCGACGTATCAGCGCTTTTTTTCGTTCGTCGGCGTCGTTGCCATCCCCTACAGTGAGCTTGATGCCCGCCGCCTCTCTGGCTCGTAGGCCACCTCTTGGCCGTGTCGTGGGATCCCGTTTCGCATTGTGGCTTCCTGTCTTCTCGGTGTCGTCGTGGGGTACTGTTGGGACGGTGGGCAGCATTGCGGCCACTTTTGACTCAGTTCTATGAGTGTGGGAAAGTGAAGTTGAGCTGAGATTGATTTTGGCGTTTTCACGTGACTTTCGCGTGGCGCCACTTCAAACTCTACACGCACTGTACGACGACCAAGGCCGGGTTTTTAGCGGGAGCGGATTAAACACAGAGTTCGGTTCCATGTCTGTCTCAGCGCTCGCGTTGTTGTTCTAACCTTTCCGTCTTCTGGAACCAGGGTACTTTACCCTTGTCCGGACCGACTCTCAGCCGAACAGCTGTAGGCAGCGCTCGTCGTTCCATAGCGCCTTTGGACTGGTAGCAGGCCATGACTGTCTCCCATCGGAAACGCGAGCATCAACCCGACGAAATACAAAGTAAGTGGCTTTCCCCCCCACACCCCCTAACACCCACCCCACCGGCTCGTTCGATGCCCCCTTACGTAATCCTTTTTGTGTTTTTTTTTTTTAGCGGTCAACGAACCCGGCCTACAAATCCAGTGCGACTCATGCATGTGCGACTTGACGCATTCCGTCCGAATAAAATGTGCCGATCCCGTATGTGAACTAGGCGATGGAGTTGACATTTGTCCAGCGTGTTTTTGTGCGGGAAAAGAGTTCGCGAAGCACAAACGCGGGCACGCGTACCGCATCATCGTATGAGCCTTCTGGTCGTTTGCACTTCCGCGCCGTCTGGTGACACATCTTCTTCTCTTTCTTTTTTCTTTTTTTTTTTTTTCTTTTTTTTTTTCCGCAGGAATTGCACTCGTATCCTATCTTCTCGGCGGACTGGGGCGCAGACGAGTACGTTCGCGTTTTCTTTTGCGTCGCGCGCATTCGTGTCACTTTCGAGCTCGTGGCTAGGGAACTCCTGTTGATCGAAGGCATGTCCAAAGCTGGGCTTGGAAACTGGCAGATGATCGCAGAGCACATCGGCACGCGCACGAAGGAAGAGGCGGAAGAGCATTACAACTCGGTCTACGTCGATTCCCCCGACTGGCCGCTGCCGGTGAGCACGTTCGATAAAAAAACGCCGACGCGTCGCGTCCTGAGCATGTTTTCAAAAAATTCGGGGGTTTTTTTTTCCTGCCACGTAGCGGACGGACGTCGATTTCGATACCGATCCTGAGGAATTCCAGCAGCGAAAGCGGAGACGGATGTCGGCCGTGAACGGCGCTGTCCCACCCCCTCCAAAGGTCGCCCCGACGTCCGCGCCTGGCGTCCACGAGGTGGCCACTTTCCTTCCGGGCCGCCTGGAGTTCGAGCACGAGCTCGACAACGAGGCGGAGGAGCTGATCAAGGACCTCGAGTTCGGGGTGTGCCTTGCGTTCGGGGGAGACCAGATCATCGAGGACGAGAACGACGCGGACGTCAAAGGCCGGGCGCAGATGTTGGAAGAACGCAAGTGGAGCGAGGACGACAGAGCGACGAGCCAGCCACCGACGAACGGCGTGCACGGTCACGTCAACGGCCATCGTTCTGTGAACGGCGATACGTCGAGACCGCAGTCGGTCGTCAAGTCGGAAGAGCCCAGCACGGATCAACCGACCGCTGGAGAAGACGATGCAAATCCCGACGAGCCTATGCAACCCCCTCCATTCGAAACGGAGGATTCGCTTGCGTTCAAGCTGACGATGATCGAGATGTACAATCAGCGGGTGGCAAAGCGTCACGAGGCTAAAGCGGTGATGTTTGAGAGGGGCCTGCTTGAATACAAGAAGGTCCGTCATGTCGGTCCAGTAGCACGTCGATTCATGGTAACATAATCTCTGTATTTACAGATGCAAGCTGCCGAAAAGAAACGGGCGAAAGAAGAAAAGGACATTGTACAGCGCCTGCGACCGTTTGCGAGGCTTCAGACTGCGGAAAATTACGAAGTGTTCGCCGCAGACATGCTATGTACGGGGTGTCTACCAGAGCCCAGCGGACGTTGACGTTGATTCCTCTCGACAGACGAGGCGATGCTTCGAAAGCGAATACAAGAGTTGCAGCACTATCGGCGGGCGGGCCTCACCACTACGGCCGATATCGATAAATTCGAAATGGACAGCGTCCGTCGCGTACGTACACATCGTCTCTTCCTCCGTGCCGACCGACCGACCGATCTCGTTCATGATTCCGTTCGCAGGTACAATTGAAGGCGAACTTGTCGCGGGATTATTATGCGTCGGAGCGCTTGAACCAACTGCGCGGCGGAACTGGCCGTGAGCGTGGGCGTCTTGGCCGATCGTCGTCGATGTTGACGTGTCGTCTTGCTTTCAGGAGAATCGGAGGGTCGCAAGAGCCACGAACGGGAGCCGACACCCAAGCTCGGGACTAGTGCTGCCGCTGGGGCGGGACCAGCGCGCCGACCACGTACGTGTTCCCCCTTCTCCGTGGGTCGCGATACGGGTTTGACTCATCATCATCGTCATCGACCCCCCAGCGGCGCCTCTGAATCTGGCCAACAGCCCTTCGCTGCACCTGCTCACGGCGGCCGAACAAGCGCTGTGTTCACAGCTGCGCATCCTCCCGAAGCCATACCTCGTGATCAAGGAGACGCTCGTGCGGGAGTACGCGCGGCGCGGGGGCAAGCTGCGGCGACGCGAAGCCCGGGATCTGGTGAAGATCGACGTGAACAAGACGAGTCGCGTGTGGGACTTCCTGGTGCAGGCCGGGTATCTGAAGATCACGGCCGATCCGCAACAGGCTGCCCCTTCGGATCCTCCGTGAGCAGTTTTCTTCTCTTTTCTCTCAAAAAAAAAATTGTTTTTTTTTGGGGGGGGGCGGCTGCGTGCCTTTCGTGTGAACGAAAAACTCACGGGGAGAGAGCGACAGGCAAGCGCACACGTCTGTGAGCGCGTCCCCGTCCAAGGAGTAAAATTCAAGGGCAACCGACCCCCTTCCCCCCACCCGGCCGCGCCTCGGCGACACACGACGGAAACGTTCGTTTTGCCTACTCTATCCCGCACTTCTTGGCCGCAGAGCTCATCATCACAAGCTCCGCGGGAGTGTTATTACCATGTGCTCATCCCACCTTCTCCCCCATACGCATCTGTATCATAGGCATCTACGCACTCTGCTTTCCTTGCTGCTTTATTGTATAGATCATGATGACGCCGTAGATGTTCCTGTGATGAGGTCCTCGATGATGGTGCGATGATTTTGATGGGGATGTTGGCACGTCGAAGATAATCGTCGTTCCGAGACCATGAGAGTGGCGTCGAGGACAGCCAGGACAGCAGCAGTCAGCACGAGCGAAGAGGTAGTAGTACTCATGAACAACATCGCAATCATCATCATCAAAAGCAAAAAAAAAAAAAGTCTACCTCTGAAGCTCACAATACACCGTACAACGAACCCGGACACACGCGAATGAACACCAACAGTCGGACTAAAAAAAAAACAAAAAAAAGCGCTCGCAAATCGACCCTTGCACGCTCATCCTCTCGCGTTACACCTCCCCAGTCACTCTCTCGAGGACCCATTCCTTGGAGGCCGCGTCCAGCAACACGACCGGCAACTTCACCTGTCCAGTCCCGACCTCCATCCTGTCTGCCTTCCACTGACGATACGCCGCGAACGTGCCAGGCGTCACGATCCGCACGGTGGGCAGGCGGAACCGCCCTTCCTTGAGCCCCGCCTCGAGTCCCACGTTCGTCCCGAGGAGACCCTCGAACAGCCTTTGACCTGCGAGATGCGCGTTCGGACCTGTCCGCCCCAACCTCGTCAGGAACGGTCGTCGTTCGTCAAAACGCCAGCTTATGAGACGAACCGAGGGTGCCCGCGAGCTCGACAAAGTACCCCACAGTCAAAGGGCTTTGGCGGTCGTCCAGCGCCGTGGTGAACTCACGCACTTCGATCACGTCTGAACTGACGGCCCGCATGGCAGACATGAGGTGGGTATCCGCTATCGACGCGCGGAAGAAACGGAGCGTTAAGCTACAAGCAAGTCCCGAAGATCGTCGGTCGGATCGTACACGCATGGAATAAGACCAATGGAGAACGCACCTTCCTCGGCCTACATACGTGAAAACAGGCGAGCCAGTGTCTGGATCAAAGCCGACGACATCAATGACGTCGTCCAATCGGTAACGCCACAAGCCATCGGTGGTCGTCAACACGATCTTGTACTGCTTGCCTACCTCCAATTCCCACTGGAATAACGTCAGGTAACGTCCCAGTGTCTCAAAATGTAGAGTCAAAGATGAGACTGACCGCCTGGCAAAGGGTTTCGTGGGATTCCACGGCGGTAACAACCGAGAATTCAACGACATCCGGGCTCCGAAGAACAAAGGTATTGGGATCAGTGGGTCGGTAGGCAGGAGCAATGAATGACTCCGATGAACCATAACCAGGAGAGCAAATCGCGATGGTCGGCCCAAGGACAAGTTTCACCTGAATTTAGGCTTGAGAAATAGCGCAAAAGGGAAGGGTGGCATTCTCTTGCCTTCGGAAGCACGGCAGCAAATTGGCCACTGCAGACGGTTACGAGCATTCTCAGTTTTGGCCAGACACGTGCTGCCCATCCTTCGCAAGAGAAGGGAGGACCAATTTCGCGGAGCTCCGTAGCACGTTCCGGATTTGCATGAAAGTGAGCCTGTTCAAAGAACTCTGGTTTTGCATGGACCACATATTTATCAAGCCACGACTTACTTGCAAGTGAGATCGAACCTCATCCACGCCCGGCAGGTCAGGCACAGTGCCATCCCTGATGGAGGATACAAACATGTCCCAGTCCTTGTCCACAAAATGTACCAGATCGAAGAATATATTCGAGAATACGAGGGCGATATGATCAAGATCCCGGAATGCGAGAGCGAAGAGTGCGTGTATCATCAAAAATGATTTGTGAGGTTTGACCATGCCCGCCGCAATTGGCGCGACCTCGCCGGGCGCTGCAATGTTGACAGTTGTAGGATGTCCACGGCAAGCATGTTTTTCACCCACCGATCAAGGACATCCGACTGTCGTCCTCATCGATATTAGTCCATCCCCCCGCGGCGCGTACCATGCCAGCCGAAGCGATGCAGACGGGAATCTTTTTGACGATTTGACCAGGATCACGTTCTACTTCCTTGATTTCCCTGTAGCCATGAAAGAATATCTTGGCCGCCGGTTTCCCGGTATTGAAGTCTACGGGACGAAACGAAGCATAGTATCTCGGGAAAAGCTTTGGTTTGTTCCCAGAAGTTGCACTGGACACGGCTATGAAATCTGGAATACCTGGCGCGAACAGGTTTTCGAGGTCAGTCTCCTTGCATGGGTGCTTATCGAATGCAGCCACTAATGGTTTATATGAGTCGTAATCACTGAGCGGAACACAGCGGCGGAAGTCGTCCAGCAGCTCTGTATCCGAAGCAGTGCCATGGGCTGAAATAGCGTCACGAAATCCAGAGAGGGAGCCCGCCTTGGAAGCATACTGGGTATTGAGGTTAGCCCGAACAATCCTCAAAAGAAGACGCTCGGTTCTGTCGATCACGGCTGATCGCAGCTTTGGCGTCAGAGACTGGGCAAGCGGTGGAGAGGCTGGAGTTTGGGACATGGCACAGGGGAGCAAGGGGGCTCAGCAAGAGCCTGGCGGTATTTGAACCTGCACAGGGTGGCAAACGATGAGTCAGTTGTTGGAGCTCGGGGGCGGTAGGGGCCGTCGCTCACGGAAATGAGAGCATCGCAAGGAGTCCTGCGGCGGACTCGAGGTCTCCGTCGCGTGGACGCACCTTGTTAGAACCAAAGTACATTCCAAGGTGACGCCGTCGCCTCAGCGACCCCACCACATGGCCGACCTGTTTCTAAATCTCGAAAACACGTCGTGGGTCACCAACAAGCGTCTTGGGCTGGTTTTCGTTATGGATGCTGTCACGCAAGCCTCAGGCCTCAGGGTTGGATAACAACGCAGTGCAGTTGGCAGGACACTCACAGACCCTCTTCCCGCTCAATCGAGAGCTCTGGTGTACACTGGTGTGCATATCCAAAACAAAATCCGGCGGGGTTTTATCTAATTACCTAACGGCACGTGATATTGTAAATTACATATCCCCCTTCATCTATCTAGGACAAACTGCGGTCGTACGCTATGTGGTCTACAATGGAAGTAAGGCGGGGAATTGATAGAGTACAATGGGTGGATACAGCACAGACAATTAATTTATGCGTACTTACCTGAGGCTGTTGAAAGATGATACCTTAGTGTGCATCGAGGATGGATTATATAATCACTCTGCCCAGTTACTGTCAAAACTCCGGAGGTCCGGAGCAGAGCTAGTAGCACCAGAGTTGACTAGAGCTACGGTACGCCAGTCTAGGAGTAAACACTGAGTGTTACTGTAACAACTCTTGAAGACGAGGGGTGGAACATTGTCCTAAAACCCTAAATGACCAATAAAGGAAGTAGGATTGTCAAATCGTAATGAATGAGGGGGATGACACATAGAAACATATCCCTTGTTGTAGACAATAAGTACACTTGTCTCTCTATGGCAAAGTGATGAACGTCTAGGACTGCTGGTGTTATGAATGCTACTATAAACCTGTTGGATGCATCATGTAAGGAATGGCTCATGTGTCAAACCTAAACCTGTAAGGAATAGCTTCATGCGCTAAACCTAAACCTGTTACGGACGGTACATTTTATCATGATTTTTCCCTTATTTTTCCGAATATTTTTATTCACTTGCACAAACTAGCGCAAGTTTATGCACCACTCAGGAATATTTATGATACATTCCTTTTAGGATCAGGGATCTTCCCTAGATCTTCCCTTATGCTCACACAGCTTTCCTTTCATCCGTGCTGCGCGCGGCTATGTTTCATTTACCGAGATCTCGGTAAAGGTCTCGTATATGCGTATACCTCATGTTACAGGCGGTAACATTTACTATGCATTCCTTTTATTTTTCTGCTATTTTATTGACACTTTATGCATCAGCGCAACTCGTCGATGAGTTGCGCCACCCTATGCTTTACTTATTCCTTTATAG
>JBBPOI010000713.1:0-10241 GCA_038091355.1 Phylloboletellus chloephorus
CGAAGTGCTAGCAAGGGGCCCTGAAGACTACAACTAACTAAATCACGCTCACGCCCTAGCTACTACTCAATGGACTTGCTGCCGAAGCAAACAAGTGGATTAAGCTGGGGATTAACTACGATACATGGTCCTTTATATACCCCAGACTACTGCGCACGGACCAAGCTGTGCATGGGAAATAGAAGGCTCTAATCAGAACACATGTCAAACATGTGTGAAATAGAAGCGTAAATAGAAGCAGTAATTAAGGAGGCTGTATGCCTCATGTATTTAATGAAGCAGAGATTAAAAACACATGTTTAGGTCACATGACATGCTTATATAATAGCTAAGTATTATGCCAGGTCAAGTGTTCAATCCTGGCCAAGTCCAATCTTTTTACTATAGGGGCGTTTGCTCGCATAGGAGAAGTAACGTGTTTATAACAAGGGCAAGCACATGGCTGCTCAAGCTCCTTATTCATAATACAGTCAAGTTCTTGTGGGAATTCCCCTGCCTGATTTCTCATTGAAGTTCCAAAGGTAGCACTCAGGTCCTGTATAGGATTGACAGTCGCCTACATCTGTGGCGACCCTAGAATCTAAGAAAGACCCTGGGAGCTCACACTATATCTCAACAAGCAAAAGACTAAGATCGAACCAAAAAGTAGGCATTAACCCACAAGAACTTGACTAGAGTTCTTGGGGCGCTTTTATTCATCCTTATATACTATGGCTACATGGTCCGTGCACACATGCGCAGCATATTACTAATACTATGTATGATAAGAGTGAATATTGCTATTCGCTTGCTATACTTGTTATCTGTGCTACAAGGTTTAATGTGATTATGTGAAATGGTGAAATATGTGAAGATGTGAAGGTGTGAAGAGGTGAAAGGGTAAAAGGATAGGTTATTCCCATGGTCACATGACTGGAAAACGAATATTTACTGAAGGAGTGCTCTGCAGCTCAACTTCATAAATATAATGAAAATAAATATTGACCACGAAGACAGGGGCTAAAAGCGAGCGCACAGCAGCTCAAGCTTTGTGTTTCTAACAACATCACCCTTGTCATCTATCCAATGGTGGAATGTGAGAATATCCTTTAGATATCTCATTGTGAGTCACAGATAAACTCAAGGAAACAAATGGCCTTGGCCAACCCCATGTGGCTGGAATCATCATGAAACTAGAAGTTGAGGGGGGGTGAGCTGTGATAAGGTCACCTCGACATTTTGACAGTGTGTTGAACAGGGCCATGTTATTCCCTAAACTGAGGCAACCACATCTGCATGAAATGAGGCTTGGGTGAGCCAGGGTGGGTGGGGTGTGATCAGGCTACATACTGGCTGTGGTGAACTGCCATGCGTGGCTGTGGGCGAGCACCGTCAAGTGCAGTGTTTGACCGTGTGAGATGCGTAACAGTGTCCCGATGATGCTGGACCACTGGGTTTCAAGTCTGCAAGATTTCGTATCGCATTGCAAACACTTGAACAATCTCATAGACATATACTGACTGTCTGCCCCTCATAGAGCCTGTCAACTTCTACTTCCGCGTACACGAGCTCTTCCGTCTGCAGCTTCCGCCATACCTCACCTGGATCATCTCTGTATAACACGAACGCGAGGTATTTCGACTTCTGGGGATAGGGTACATACACGCATCCTGGTCCGCGCTCCCAATCTCGGTGGAAGTCTAGTATCGCGAACGCGTACTGCCGAGGGGGCTGGTCGGGGAACGAAAATAGATCGTCGAAGAAGACAATCGGACCACGTCCTCGAACACCAAGGGGCTTGAATACACCCTTCGGGTCGCTGAACTGGAACCAAGAGGACTTGCCCTCATCACTGATTACGTTGTCGTCGTCGTTGCCCAGGAATCGGATGCTGAGCTCGTCGCTTCCCGAGTCGGAGTGGTGATCCGTGCTGTCTGGTGCGGTGACGGAGTCACTCTTGTCGCTTTCGCCGCATTGGGTGCTTCGATCGTCGTGCTCACACTCGTCGTCGAAATCCGTCTCCTGATCTGAACTTTCTTGACTGGAAGTCTCGCTCTCGTGACAGTCCACTGGCACAAGCAACACCTCTACTTGGAGACCCTTGTGCGTGTGCATCATAGAAGGGTCACCAAAGCTATTAGGAACCGATGTGACGTCATCGGCGCCCCTCGCAGCCATATAACCCTCTATTGAAGCAGGGAGGGCAGCAGTATACAGCGACGAAGGGCCCGTCCACACGAGGATCCCGTATCCCTGGACACGATGCAGCAGCGCCTCCAACAGCCGATGGAACGCGACTTTGCCTTCCCCATACTGCACGGGCATGCTTACGCCAAATATACCCACAAGCGCGTAGGCGATGTCCTCGACGCGCGTCGTGCGCCGGCCTGCGGCCCACGACATCCGCTGCGCGATGTCGAATGGGCCCGGACTGAAGTAGCTCAGTCGACCCTCGGGGATGTGGGTGGCTGCGAGGACCGCAAGCCAGACGGGGTTCTTCTGCGGGTGGGGGAGCGCGTTGTTTCTCCGATCCTTGTCGTTCTTCGCGTCCGTGAACGGCCGCCAGTCTCTGTTGAAGAACTTGATGTTCTCCGAAGCAAGGAGCTCCTGGAGGGTCCAGCTGCGGGTGAACCATTCGTCTGCGGAGACATCGTCGAGGGTGAGGGCGCCGCCGAGGTGGACGATGCAGACGAAGGAGTTGTGGTACCAACGGAACATGGAGCGGATGGACTCGTCGAGCTCGGCGCTGCTCTCCTTGTTGATGCAGCAGGTATCTGACCATGCGAAGTGGCAGCCGTATGTGCGCGCGTGGGAGCAAAACATGAGGAGCTTGGACAGGCCTGCTCGAGCACTGCTGTCTGGCGCGTGGGACGCGATCGCTTGGGCGAGGGTCTGGCGATGAGGCGTATGAGATGGGCAGCACACCGGCCGCGGGGGGCAGACACGCGACACACCGCATGCGGCTGCGTCAGCGTGCGCGCGAACGTGCCGACGATGGGCATGTCCTGGAACGCGGGCTCGCCCTCCGGGAGCCATCGGTGCGAGAAGATGGCGTATCTGACGAGCTTGAATACCGCGCGACTCACATCGCGCTGGGACGCGGTTCGGCTGGATGGGCGTTTGTGGAGATGGGCGGCGAGGATGGGGCGATAGTGCTGGGCGACGTCTGACCTGGAGACAAGGCGGAGGGTGTGGAGATCGATGAGGTGGACTGGGATCTGATTTGCGGTGAACTCGGTGAGCGTGTCGGCCCAGATGGTGGGCAACGTCGTGCAGCCAGCGGACATGCAGTTCTCGACGGGGATCGTATTGATAGAATTTAGAGTGGTGATTAGGACTGTGACCCTAACCCAAGTGCTGCCATGCAAGGATGACTCGGTTTGCCGGATCGGGCGAGACGAGCAGGTACTCCTGTCGCGACGACTTGCTACTGCACTCATTAACTCATTAATGCCATCGAGCAATGCGCCCACTCCAGACCCCGCCCTCGACCGCCCTTTGCTACAGCTCCATCATTCTCCTCCCTCCCCCGCTCCCAGTGACACCCACCACGAGGCCATAGCCGACCCACTCACCCACCACGACCCAAGGCCTCCCCCCATCCCCCCTCCCCGCTCCCCACCCGATGCGCTTTCCTCGTCTCACGGTCATACCAGATCCCCCGTCCTTGCCCGGTGAGTGTCTGTCTGTATTCCCCGCACTTCCGGATCGTCGTCCTTTATCGGCCGGCATGTCTTGCATTTACCTTGCCACCCCTTCTTCGTCCCAGACCCCACTCCTTTATGTACAAGACTAGTCCCTACACATGCCCAACAAACATCTCCCCTTTCACCCGTCATCGCGCAAACCCACTGAATTAGTTACTTCTAGCCAACCGACCATGCTCGAGAATTTCTCCCGCGCCGTTCGTAGCTATGTTCCAACTTCCATCCCTGTCCCTACTGCTGCGCCTTCTCCACCTCGTGTCTCCAGGCCCGTCTCCTTTGGGAGCTTCATGGGTGCCGATCTCGGACATTCAGCCCCTCACTCCACGGAACCGGAGTTCTTGACGGGCGCTCCTACGTCGGTTAGGCGCCGAACCCACCAATCGACAGGTCTGCCTTCCCCGAGACCGAGCACGCTCATCGACTCTCCTGAAGTGCAGCCGACCATCGTTGGTCCAGAGGACGCCGATATTGTTCACCGTAATCATTCTTTGTCCGCGTACCCTACCGTTGCTGAAGGAGACAACGTTCTATGGTCTCGCTGGGACACCTTGCCTCACCCCATTTCGAAATCTCGGTAGGCATTGTCCATGCTGAAGCGTGTGTGCACTGACCACGTTGCTCGCGTAGGCGTGTTCTTTTCCTCGCTTACTCTTCTGGGTTCCAGATGTGGGACTGCACTAACTTAGCCTCCGTCTCGGAGGTGCTGAACCTTTCCGGTCCTTCATGGGGGCGCGTTACCTTTGCCGGTGTTCTCCCACCACCGCTCGCAGACGATGGCCAGCTCAGCAGCCTCCGGCCCCTGATTGGCATAATGTGAGTGCATTTCGTTACCCGTGTCCTTCTCTTCATGCCGATCACCTGTAGCTCCCACATACGAGGTCAATCTATAATGCTTATTTATTCGTTATGCTCCCACGAAGTGGTCAAGCGTCTGCCTTTCCACAATGTATCGTCTTTTTCTTCAAGCCACCTTTTTACCGTTATTGTGAGTCTCGAGATTTATCACCCCACTTGGGCGATTAACCCTATTCTAGAGTACAACAAACCCGCCAACTCTTCACGTTCTTTCCTCGGCATCGTTAACCATACTACATAGTGTTTACTCCTCTTCCATATTTGCTTACAGTCATACATCAACACATAAACCAAATACCAACAACACTGTATCACTACCAGGCATAG
This sequence comes from Phylloboletellus chloephorus, assembly GCA_038091355.1. Lineage (NCBI taxonomy): Eukaryota > Fungi > Basidiomycota > Agaricomycetes > Boletales > Boletaceae > Phylloboletellus > Phylloboletellus chloephorus. The sequence continues at coordinate 4,869 of JBBPOI010000713.1, forward strand.
ACACACATGATTTCTCCACCTCCGACGACCCTGCTCCCATCTACTCCTTATCTCGCCGTCTCCTGGCCTTCGCTGCCCAACCTCCCCGTCCAGATTCACCGCATGGCCCCGCCGCACTCCAGCCACGCACACATATCCGAGCTTCTTCAACTTCGTTTGGTATCTCGCAGGCTGACCTGGGAAATGCTGCTATCAAAGTAGGAGGTACCGTCTTGAGTGGAGTGAAGTCTTTGGGTGGGCTGGCCTACAATGCCGCGGCCGAGTACGCCAGGTCGCGTTCTGGTGTTTCCCCCCCGACCACCGCAACGCCACGCGTGCATGAAGAGCCGACGCGGCGACTTCTGTCCTCCACACAGAGGGATCATCCATCGTCCGTGATCAGCGGGGTTGGCAATCTGTTCTTCTCGCGAAGCGCTCCTGCTGCGAGCGGGAACCACGACCACGACCACGGCCATGCCAATCTCCGAGGTGCTACCTCGACCGGAGACGCGACGCCCTCGAGCGACGCCGAAGTAACCTGGCTTACCCACAGGCCTGCTTCTGGATCTTACGTCAAGGTCCTCGATCTGGCACCTCTCCTGAACAGCCGGGCTTCGTCGCACCCCGAGGTCATCACCGAGTTCGTCGCTGCGAAGAACCAACCCATCAACCACCTCACGTTCACTCACGATGGGAATGCGCTCCTCGTTGGGGCAAAGGACGGACAGGTCGTGCGTGTCTTCCAGATTCGCCGAAGCCCTCATGTTTTGAGAGGCGGAGGTTTCGACCGCGGGAGCAGCGTGGGTGGGACGGGAGGAAAGAGCCCTGGGTCATCCCCACCAAGCTCAGAAGAGGACGTTCCGTGGCACGTGTACAGCCTGCGTCGTGGTCGCACTTCCGCCGTCATCCAGGGTATCGAGGTTTCTCCGGACGGTAGATGGGTGGTTGTTGGCACCGGGAAGGGCACAGTCCATGTCTTCGCGATCAATCCATACGGCGGACAGCCTGATCTCAGGAGTCACATGGACACCAAGATATGGAACGTCGACAAGCCTGTGAGTGTCTTCTGTGTACCGAGACTGGATTCTGAATTCATGCATCACGCAGCAGCCGCTCTCCACGGAGTTGACGCCGATTGCGCGTTTACGTTCGAGGAGATCGACGGGCGCGGATAGTCTTCGTTCTGATTTGTCTTTCACGTTCGTTTCGGGTGGCGAGGTAACGCTGCCCGCTAGCCTCCTGCCGCCACAGATTGCATCCTCGCCGAGTACGTCGTCTGGCCGCTCGGACCACCCCTCGTCCCACTCGTCCCATCGCCAGCACAACTTCAAAGATGTGCTCTTGTTTGACTCGTCCGGCGGCGTGTTGTCGTTGAGGCGGATCACGCTCGAGCAGCGGCCTCGAGAGTCTGGGATCCCGTTCTCATCGCCGATTGCTTCGCTTGCGACGAGCATCTCTTTGCCTGGGGTCGGCGCTGCGGGTCGGCTTAGTGTCTCGCCGCCCTCGCAGATGCCCAGGAAGAGTTCGGGTCTCACTCAGCAGTTGCTGGAGGCTGCGACGGAGCTTGTGGGCAAGGAGAGAACAGTGGCAACGTGGCAGCTGAAGCGACGCCATGATTGGGGCGAGGTCAAGCATGTCGTGAGTGAGCTCAGGGACACTCCCAAACCTTCGCTTTCCAAGTCAGTCCATCCCATTTCTCTTCTGACGTCCTGCCCCAACGTATGTCCATCACGCAGCTCGCTCGCACACGCAGAGCTTTCGACGTGCACGCGTGCGGCAGGTATCGTACCCCGCTCGATCTACCTCTCGCACCAGTTCCTCTTCTACACCCTGGGGGAAGACTACCACGCGCTCATCCGGCGCCACCGGCTCGCGATCTCGGGATTCAAGATCGAGGTGCGCAAGGAGGTCGAGGCGAGCGCGTACGCGGGCTCTGGCGCGCGCTTCGTCGAGGACCTGTCCTTCTCACCGGACGGTGCACACGCACGGGGCGCGTCGTCGTTCGACGAGCCGCTCGCGAGCGCGATGAGCGCCGACATGGAGTACGACAGCAGCGCGGCGCGGGTCCGGATCCCGATGTTGCCGAACGGGAGTGCGCAACAGCAGTCGCGGAGCGGGAGCGGGATCGGGATCGGGAGCGGCGGGGGGGCGCGGTCGTTGAACGTGGGAGGCGGGGGGATCCCGATACGGATGACTGCGGCGGGCCTCGGGCTTGTGGAGGGTACGGCGAACATCGTGGAGGGGGTCGGGGGGATGTTCAGACGGGAGATGTGTCGCGTGCGGAAGGGCGTGAGGGCGCGGGGCGACGGAGGAGGGGAGATGGGCGTCGCGCTCGAGTTTGACGAACGGGACGAGGATTTTGGGGGGGAGGCGACGTGGGTGGGGGACGAGGGTGGTGTGCTTGTCGTCCATGGTGGTGGTGGTGAGGGCGATGGGGGAGACGCGGGAGACGAGGGCGGCGACAGGGGCGGGGACGGGGACGACTTGTGGCGTGCGTGGAGCGAAGAGGACGGGTTGGCGGTCGACGAGGCCGAGCGATTCGACGACGTGCTTGGGATCATGGACGAGGACCAAGTGCCGCCGGCGTTGGGGGGCGAGCCGCAGTGGGCCTGAGCCGAACGACCTCGCCCTCGCCCTCGCCCTCGGGATGCGATCGCTATCTCGCCCGCATCCGCGCTGTGTGTGTATTCGTTCGTTCGTTCGTTCGTTGGGCTTCCCCTCCCGTTGCTAATTCTATAGAAGGTAGGTGTACTTTTAGAGGAAGGGGGATTATTTAAATTACTACGTGATGATGTTCGTGCGAGGGTGATATCATCGATGTAACCACACAATGCGCGTATGCGGAGGGGGTTACTTACTTTGATTGGTCTGAACGGGCGCGCGGTGATGGTCATCAGATAGGTTCCGTCTGTTGTCTATGCAGTCGACTTTCTCATAACGTATACCGGCGGGAGCTGCTCAATCCTAATATCTGCGTGCTGTCGCTCACACGAGTGCGTAAAAGCAATAAGATCTTGTCTTCGAAGCTAAATTGTGTGTGGTTAGGTGAAACCCGCAGGGTTTCCGACTCGAGGCTAGGCCCTAACCTGAAAAGGGAAACAAGGTGAGCTGTGAACCCTGTCATTAGGAGCCTTAGCGACGCGCCCAGCGAGGCTTGGGACCCTATCACTAGGAGCAAAGGCTGCTTGCCAACTAGCGTACATCAGGAAAATAGAGTGCCGCTTATTCACGCTTATTCTACCTTCTTCCGGCAATTCAGTGTAAATCAATGATCACAGCAAAAAAGCAAAAAAAGAGAATTAAGCATATAGGAAGGGACAGTAGCCTGCGAGATGATGAGCATGGGAACAAATATGGGAACGATAGTATGAACACTGGGACGACATGAATGTGGTGATGAGATGAATGCAGGGATGAGAGCATGGCAGCGAGCACAAACGAGCACAAGAAACAGAGCCAATCCTAAAAGAAGCTGGTTAGCATGATTAACGAGCTAGAACAAAATCTTACAAAGAATTGCGTGGGGATTTCGTGCGTCAGTCCTGCCAGAGTTCCCCTCACCAGCACCGGTACCATTGCCGTTCCTCACATGCTTGTGAGCATGCGCAGCTGTGAAGATCTCTTTCGTTAATTTTTGTCCTCGTTTATGAATATGACTTGGTGTCGGGATTCCAGTTGGTAGATGAGAACTGAAAGGGTGCCGACATCTCCCGACCAGTCTGCTTGTTAAGAACCTTCAGTAACTTGATCTTCATTTTCTTGTCCATGCCGGCCACCATTTCCTGCAATACCTGTTTGGCGCTGATTGTTCCCTCCGCAATAAAGGAGACTGCACGCTCCAGCTAGTTGAAGTTAGAATAGTGAGAACCAGAAAAACAAAATACTGTGAAGCATACCACTGCTGCTGCTAAAGCAATGACACCTCCACTATTCTTACCAGCAGCCATAGCCCCCGTATCCCATCTGAGTATGTCGACAAACCATGCAATGTCAGTCAAATGAGTTAACATAATCAGCTCAATAACAAAAGAGGAGTGATGTTACAGATCTAGGACCTGCACCACAGGGACTCCACTACTTAAGTCCTAGAGGTGCACTAAACCTCCAAGACTATATACAAAGGTGCATGCTTTTTTACAGGAAGCAGTGAACTGACAGGGAGAAAAGGAAAGAAAGGATCAGTTGCCAACACTGAAGTGCTAGCAAGGGACCCTGAAGTGCTACTACTATCTGACAGTATTCACCCATGATCAAGTTCTGAGATATTCCAGTCCCGGCACTTCCGAGCCCAGAAGTGCCATTTCGGAAACGCACTCCGGAACGATCAATTCCGGAACTGCTTCCGGAATTTTCCCATGCCTTTCCACAGATTCCGAGATGAGCATCTCAGAACTGTTCCAGAACTACTTCCGGAATTTTCCCACACCTTTCTGCAGGTTCCAAGATGAACATCTCGGAACTGTTCTGGAACTACTTCCGGAAATTTCCCATGCCTTTCTGCAGATTCCAAGATGAGCATCTCGGAACTGTTCCGGAACTGCTTCCGGAGTTTCTCCACGCTCTTCCGGACCTGGAAGAGCGGAAATGAGTTTTTATTCACTTAGAACTTTTTAATCTTTTTCTTAGCCGATGCTCACAGCGTTTACCATACAACATGATATGAGTATACCTTCGCCCACTGTAATAATAGTCTTTGCTGACATAATACACACACAAGTTGTTTTTTCGCCATCTCAGGCAGTAGCTGAGCTCTGGGCTATTCCTGCCCACTCATAGTTTCTGACACGTTATGAGCCCCGTTGGCGCCAGAAAAACAGTCGCACTCAAGTGACGAACTCAACTCTACATCGCACATTCCTCAGTGCATTCTAGTTCATCTCAGAACTCAGTTCCAGTCCACCACCCATTCTCTGAACTCTCTGCCATGTCACCCTCAGATACCATGCGTGCAGAGGAAATCCTTACTGGCCCAAACAACTATGAAATCTGGAAGGTTTGCACATCAGCAAAACTTCGTGCTGAAAAAGTTTTCAGTGTCACCGTCGGCACAGACATAAAACCCGTTCCCAGCTCATCAAGCGGCATTACTATCTCTGATGTCCGCGAATGGCAGGAATGTGATGAGAAGGCTCATGGCATCATCCAGCAATGCATCTCTGACACACTTCTTGTTACAAACGCTGCAATAACCAGCACTCAAGTGCTTGACGAACTTAATGTTTTACTTTTTCCTCTCTTATCTTATCTAATCTTATCAAGCGCACGTGGTTATCTTATCCACATAGGACGCTCTCACACTCCTTTCATCACTGACATTCATTTATTTATTATTCTTAGTGCCTCATGGACGCTCAAGGGTCTAGAACCCTTACTTCCCTCTCTAATTTTATTCTG
>JBBPOI010000714.1:0-10236 GCA_038091355.1 Phylloboletellus chloephorus
CGTCTCCGGGCGACACACGTTGGGTATGCCGTCAAAAAAAAAAAAAAAAGGATCTGCGAGGGGGACGTACTTCTTCGACTCTTCGCGTCTCGGCAGTTTCGTCCGTCATGGGAGGGTATACTTCATGCGAGCGCACGCGGTGGTTGACCACCGTCGCATCGTCCTCTTCATCCTGGTCCGCGAATGCTTGCTTGCGCTTTCCTTTCCTATTACTGCCCGCAGACTGGGGCGAGGATGGTAACCCAAATTGCTCGAGACCCTCGCTCCACGGACGCAGCTTACTGAAATCCTCTAGCGAGGGCGGGAAGGGCGGGGACGATAGGCGGACTGTGGCATCATCGCGTGGTGACAGCGCTGTCGACATTGTCCTCGCTGTCGTCGTCGTCTTGCTGCAGGGCCGCAGTGCCAACGACGCGCCGAGGTCGGGATTCGGGTCTGTCTTAGACGCCCGTCACCAGCCTTAGCATGACTCAATACGATAATGACGGGTGTACACATGCACTACGTAGTGAGAAAAAAAGTCAAAAGACCGTCGCCACTGCATCGCTCGTCGTGCACGCTGTGCGGCAACCTTGGTCACTGCATGCTGCAGTAGTGGCCGCGACGAATCCTCGGAGCCAGCGCGGCCGTATATCGTGCTCCTCACGCTGTTCCCATGGCCAGGGAGAGACAAAATCGATATGCAGGCTGTCTCCTGCATCTGGTGAACATTCTGCCGGGAAGTGTGCTGCGCTTGGCGGGAATGGCGTTCAGTGCATGGTGCTGGTGGACAGAGGTGCATCACGCCAGTACTGGAGACGCTTCTCGCGCTCCGCATCGCGTTGACGCAGGTGGACCAAGAACAACGTGATCAAAGTGCCAAACATTGCTGGCCGCCATACGGCCGCCTCGGATGGATCGTACGCAACCCCAAGGGTACTGATGCCGGCCAAGTCGTAGACCCAAACACCAAGTCCGTTGCGTATGTCGGAACCTCGAGCGCAGAAACCGCTACTCCAGTTGACCGACGTGCATCTGGAAAATCAGTTTAATCGAAAGTCTCCTCAAGGCACACGCTGGACCTAGAACGCACTCTTTGTCCGCGCTGCATGACTCGCACAAAGCTGGTTCGCACGGAGACTAATTGCTGTAAATCACAATACAATACATTATTGCAGTTTCCTGTCCCACGATGATCAATACCCAACAAATACAGGGCGAACGAGGTGATTACCGTGACACGACGTCGATGAACTCGTTGGCGCAATGTATCCGGTCTTTTCTACCTGGGAGGGTTGCCCACGGTGACATTGGCCAGTAATGACAAGACGAGGAAGTGCAATCGAGTGGGAAACCGAAGGACGGACGTGCAGACGTTATTAAGACATAGGAGCCATTCACGTTTCGGTCGTAATGGGATGCGTCGGCGAGCTCGGACCAGTTGAGGGCTCGCATTGGTCTGGAAGGGCGGTCACTTTGACAAAGACGCGAAGTGACGCGAAAAGGAACGCGCACCGTCACGCTTTAGCTGACATGGATCGCCGACTGGGCGTCGCCTTCCTGGGGACAGAATTGGCCAGGTGGACACTTGGAATGGAGGTTGTCGGACTGGGGGTACATACTGGTCCCTTCTGCAGCCCTTGGGGCTCGCAGATGCCTTGCTCAGCGCAGTGGTTCTGTGCATCACGATCGCTGTAGAACTGGTAAGTGCCGATCTCAAGATGGTTGTCGAGCGTGAAGCAGTTCTAGCCACTGTGCGGCTGCGAGCGTTGGCGAAGTAACAGGAAGAAAAAACGAATGTGCGGGGGCGAGTGTGCATCGTAGAGTTTATAGAATACAAAAGACTGCTCGCATTTGACACGCACTAATAGTTGCATCCTTTCTGGTAGAATTACCCCCTGTCCTACTTTCCACACCCCGGACAACTGTGCACCACGTCGTGAACAAACACGTCGCATTCTGTGCAGAAATCGTGGGTGCAGTCCGGACATCGATAGCGACCCAGCGGGCTGATTCCTTCCGATGGGGGCGCAGCAGAAGGCGCAGCAGGAAATGAACGCCCGCATGCATGACACACACTCGCTCGCCCTCCCACATCCTCCACCGATGTCCTGCAAAGTTTATTCAACGAAGCCATCAGCATTTGAATCAGTCCATCGCTTACACAGCTTGATATGGCTTGACGGGAAACAAGTGGTGATAACTCCGCGCAAGATGGGGAGAGCTCACGATCATCAGTCCGCAGATGTCACAGTCCGTGGGCACGTCGCACACTTTTGCCATGCACCGCGGACAGAGAAAGCCCTCGCTCTTCATGTCCGAGTGGCACACACAAAGGCTCGGTGGCGACGAGTCGGGGAGGCGCGTCGGAAAACCCATCATCATCAGGTCTGCGGCAGGGTTCGCATTCCCGCCACCGCCAGCGGGGGCCACGGCCCGCTGGGCTGGCGGGGGAACAAGCTCAAACAGGAGGTCTTTAAAGTGTCCCTCGTTCATTGTCACGCCAAACCGGCCTGTCCAGGCTCGTGAGAGGTAGAGAACACAATCGCACGATTGCGTCAACCCACCGCCTGTTTTGTCGCACATGTCTCTACATATCTTCATCTCAGCTGCCAACGCGACCACGGATACCCGAGTCTTGCTCTTTACGCAAGCGTCGAGCGTGTCATGAATGTTTCCCGGGTCGGAGGTCGTCAGTGAGCCGAAGATGATCAGAATTTCGCGCGAGGAGTGGGTGGGGAGGTGACTGCCGCCTTCAGAACCCAGAGAGAAGCGAGTGGGAATCGCGCTCACCTCATGCTACTCCGTGCCATCTCAATAGCGTTCTGCAAGCTTGGCTCGCCAGCAGGCTCGAGTCTCGTGCGATCGCTGAGGGACTTGAGAACGTCCTGGGGATTACCTGCGAGCATGCGCGAACTGAGACACCGCAAGTCAAGACACGAACCTACCAGACATTTCGCCGACACGTTCGCCAATACCACTGCGCATCCCAACTACGCCGATCTGACCGAGGGGATTCTGGTCAAACCATTCCACTACAAATTCCCGAGCGTACTGCAGGGACAGGTCGAACCGAGTAGGACGCATGTCACGGTCCATCATCGACGCCGACAGATCGAGCAGGAGGATGAGATGTCGGATGATGGTACGTCGAATGGCGGCAGCCGGCGCGAGCAGTCTAGAAAACGCGGTGAGGAATGCGAATACCAGGAGAGACTGGGGACGCGTACCTTCTCCGTCTACCCCTCGCCATCAGGTCCTCGACTGCCCCCTGCAAGCTGCCAGTTTCATCCTCCTGTACGGTGTCCCACGAGCGCGTGTAGGATGCCTCCCATGTATACGCTTGCTAGATGGACATGTCAGACGGCCACCTGGAGACAGAGTGAACAGAGGCGTACGTCCTTCGCCTTGCCTTTTCCCTTGTCTTTCTTGCGCTTGTCCGTCGCCTTGCTTTTCCCTTTGCCTCTGGCACGAACTTCGTCATCCCCGAGCAACGATATGTCGGAATCCGAGTCTATGTCCATGTAGTTTGCATCCGTCCGCCTTGGTGGTGCCATCGTGAGCTACGTTTGCGAAGGCTGAATCTAACACGAGTGGCCACCGAAGTGGACAAAGTTGCTCTGAGATACATCGTTGACCGTGTACAATACAGGCAATGCACACTGACTCTACACACCACTCCTCCCGGGCAAAGTGCCAACATCCTTGACGTTCCCCGTCGCAGTGACATCGCCCCAGACGTTCTCCACCCACGCCAAGCAACTATCCACCTGCTCGAACACCTCTGCGGTAGCTCGGCTCAACACAGGATCCTCGAATCCCTTCACGTCCACTGCTATCCGAGGCGAGCCGCAGGGCACGGACTGCGCTTCGTCTATATCCTCCGGATCGAGTACAAGCCTCGGTCGCCTCCCCCGCCGTTCGCTATCCCTCCCAGTCCGCAGAGTCGCAGGCAGCCCAGCCATTCCAGCGCTCACGTCTTGAGCAGCGTCCTGCTGACGGCGTTTCACGAGAGTATGCGCTAGTGCTGTCAGCAGGCGACTCTGCAACAGCTTGTACACAGGATCCTCAGGTCGAAGCGTCCGGTCGACGGCCGCGCGCAGCTTCGCTTCGTCCTCTTTAGGGAGTGGGCTGGAAGTTGGAATAGACGGTGTAGAACCGGCTTGCATCCGTGCGCGGACGATTTCGTCAGCTAGGTTAATGAGCTTGGTATCGCTTGCATCTGACTCTCTGGCGATCTCGGCTCGGAGAAGTGTCCAAACGCGAGCCATGAACGAATCGGGATCGGGGAACTCGGAACTTGAGCGAGAAGAGTAAGTGTGTGCAGGGAGACGCGCAAGTGTGCGCAAGGAGGCTGCAATGACAAGCGCCTGTAGGTGATTCTGTATCTTCAAAAGGGCCGGGGCTGAGAAGAAAAAAATCGGCGGGATTGCGTTGAGATTCGGCGTGGACGAGTCTGGTGGTTCAATCTCGACGGTTCTCGACGGGACGGTGCAAGAGACAGCTGAAGACAAACCGAGAGCTTGGACGATACGGACGATCCACGAGAAACGAGGCTCCGCCGAAATGGAGCTCAAATGGGCCTGCGGCTGTAGGCTGCCCAGCCAAGACGCCCAGGCTTGCATTATTCTAACTTGATGCCAAAGGTCAATCACGATCTCTCGCTCTGTTATTCTGGCCTGTTTCGCGACAACGGACCTCAGCTGTTGTTCTGTCATGCTTCCCAGGACGAATTGGGAAAGATCGTCTTTCATGATCTGGGAGAGCCGCAAGATGCTTCTGATGGTCTCGACTACTAGTGTGGCCAGTGCGACCGGGCCGGAGGATCGAGCAGGGGGAACATGCAGCGGACGTTGGAGGGCCCCAATGTCGGGATCGCGGATCGGGGCGCAACGCTCCTGGAGACTAGCCAAAATCTCGTGGAGATGCATCACGGCAGAGTCCAAGGGGGAAGACGTGGGAGAGAGTGGACTGGACAATGTGACCAACACCGGATGCTTGGGCGGCAAGAGAGGCGAAAGGGCATTGTGGAGGTCTCCGTAGAGTAGTTTAATGCGAGAAAGCTGAGCAGAAGGCTCAGGGTTGGAGAGGGTGTCCACGGCCTGCATGACCCTTAGCCGTATGAAAACTGTGGAGCGGTGCGGTTCGCACCTCGTCCCAGAACGCCTTGTGCACGAGGTCCTCCACCTTGGTGCGTAGGGTCGGCTCTGGGTCTCCGTCAGAGGCGGTGTGGGGGCGGGACATGAGAGAAAGGAGTGACTTTTCCGGAGGAAGCACCTGTGCCGGGTCTGTGGCAAGGACATGGAGGAAGTATGCATTGTTGAGGATGTGGACGAGTTCGACGGGGAGAGCGAGATAATCCCGGCTGGACACGAGGGGGGATGGCGCGCTGTGCGCTGGTGGTGAGACGATGGAGAGGCTGGCAGTCGATGCCCGCAGCGGGTGTGGGCCGACAGGAGCGCGCGCAGAGGCCAGAAAGACGCGCAGCGCATCCAGGAGCTCGTCGTTGGCGGCGGAGCGTTCCCAGAGCCCGCGGTCTTGGAGGCGCAGAAAGTCTCGGTGGAGGGCCTCCCAGGAGACGGGGTGGGGTCCGTGCGGACGGCGCTGCATGTCGAGGAGTAGCGAGAGGGTGTCTCTGAGCAGTGCGTCGTCCGGGGCAGCGTCGGCGCTGGCTCTGAGCTGTGTGACGATGCGTTTCATGCAGAGCCACCTTCTTTCCCCGCTACCACGACCACGACCAGTCGATGGACCCGTCCGCATCGTCACCGGCAGCCACAGAGACCGCGGCCAGCGACGGCGTGGCTGCCCACCATGCAAGTCCAGTCGCAGCATTCATCATCGGTCTTGCAATCATCCTGTTGGCGTCCGTGCTCAATGCCGCTGGCCTGAATCTCACAAAGCTCGATCATGTGAGCCCTCTGCCTCCCACCCGCCCCTCGTCTTCATTGCGTCCATCCTAGGTACGCACGAACGCGATCCCCAAGTCTGCGCGGCGACGAGACTGGTTGAGACCCCTGTGGCTCTTGGGCATCATGCTTTACATCTTGTCACAGCTCATCGGGAGCACTCTTGCCTTGGATTACATGCGAGCAGGCAAGTCTCCCGCTCATCACACTCCGTTCACTCATTCGTTCAATTGCGTGCAGAATATGTCGCTCCCCTTGGCTCCACATCTCTCATCTTCAATTTCCTTTTCGCTCGATTCTTAGTCGGAACACCCGTCACCCAAACAGATATATATGTCAGTCCCCACTCTATCCGTCCTCTACTCTCGCTGAGCTTCCGCCAGGGTACAATAATCGTTGTTCTTGGTGTCATCGGCATAGTGGCGTTCGGCGGCATCAACAGTGGTCTTTCCTCAGAGACCAACGTCGATCATCTCACTTCGCTCTGGAGGAGGACCGGATGGCTCGCGTTCTTTTTCTCCATGTCCGTTGCTTTGATCGTCGTCCTCAAATTCACTTCTTCACTCGACGCCGTGCTCGCTGCCCGTTCCGACATCAATTCGGAGCCCTTCACACGCATCAACGGGCGCAGATCACCCGCGCTCAGTAGTACCTTCCGAGGAAAAGCCAGAAGCATCTATACCGCCTTTTCCCTCTGGATCAAGGAGAAACTTGAGATATGGATAGCACCAAAGGACGATAGGCAGGTTGCTTGGGTCCTTGGAATTGGTTGGGCATGCTGTGGCGGCGGTCTCGCAGGGGGATGTCTCGTATTTGCCAAGGCTACGTGCGTACCCCCCACTCAAGTCGCTCTTGTCTTGTCTGAGTCCCTTCAGCGTCAAATTGCTCACCGGAAGTTTATCGCACGAAAACCCCGGGAATCAGTTCGGGCATATCGCACCCGTCTTCACGATCATCCTTTTGGCCATAACGGCAGTCTTGCAGATTATATGCCTAAACCGTGGACTGAAGCTGTATGATTCCACACTCGTCGTCCCCGTATTCTATGGTGTCTACACTGCCACGGGGTATGTTGCTTTCTCCGTCGTACAGCTGTGGCTTACTCGTTATCGCTTAGTTTCTTGGACTCCCTCATCTTCAATAACGAAGTGGACGCCTACAAGCCTTGGATACTTTTTCTCATATTCGCCTCTATCGTGATCCTCATATCTGGTGTCGTCCTCCTTACACACAAGAAGCCCGAACGATCCCAAGCGATTATCTCGCCGCCAGGAGCACCGGGAGCACGCTCCACCGTGAAACGGAACAAAGACGGTGATGATGAGGATGACGAAGGCCAGGCTCTAAGGGCGCAAGAAGAAGGGGAATCAGAGGTCCAGGAGCTCTGGCAACTTGGAGAGATCAGTGACGACGAGGATTGCGTCTCTGCTGACGACGCTAAGAAACATGCCTCGAGGAGAGTAAACGGCTCCGCAGAGAGCGGTGGGGATGGGCGGGAGGAACGGTGTGGGTTGATTCAGGACGAGGAAGATGACAAGAACCAGCATCGACGGTCTACGTCCTCGGACGCGACGCTTGCTCGTAACGACGGCAGTGACCAGGACATGTACCATGATGATGAGTTCGGAGAGTGGAATGAGGGAGGGAAAGATTATCGTATATAATCGTGATCATTTTAGAGTGGGCTTATTATAATTCGGATACTTACCAAGCTTGCAAATAGGCGCGTGTGGCTGAAACTGCAGACAGCCAACGTCGAGCAGCGCTCGCCACGAACATGGCCAACAAAACCGAGAGCCAAGAGAAGGACATCGACGAACTCGACGACGACTTTGGTTCGGACGACGAGAACGCAGACCCCAACGTGTTTCGGATAACCAGTGCATTGACACCCCCGTCCGCTATGAGTTACAGCGCACAGGAACTGCACAGTAAGCTGACCGATGTCCTACTGCCACCTTCTAACATGCCATAGCCTTTATTCACGAGGGGTACATCGACCTCAATCCCAGCTATCAACGAGGTACGTTTACCTACCAACACCGATAAGACGTCGTTCACCATGTCAGGGCCCGTCCGTAGACGTAGTCTGGCCAGAGAGCAAGCAGATTGGACTCATCGACTCTATTTTCCGCAATTTTTACGTCCCCCCTGTCATATTTGCAGTTCAGAAGGACGACGACGGAGAGACAATCCGGGTGTGTGTCGACGGTAAGCAGAGGCTGACCTCGATACAAAAGTTTCTGGACGGTTTGGTGAGCATCAATTTCTTCTATCTCGCCCCTCTTGACTGGGCATGATTACTACAGATACCTCGTGAGTGCAAAGTCCCAGGTACGCCGGTCCGTGCTGAGGGAAGTTTCGTCAAGATCGCGATTCACGCACGAAGAAGAGCTTCTGGTTTGTCAGATCCGATGCACAAAAGACAACACGCTTAGAGATTCCTGAGCACTGGAAACGACGGTTTGCAGAAACGAGGATCACATGCGGTCAGTTTTTCTGCCGAAAACGTTCCCAATCATTGACGTTTTATCATCAGTCGAGTATCATGACCTCGCACCGGGTACCGAGAGAGAAATCTTTCAACGGGTACAACTCGGGATGAGCTTGACTGCCGCAGGTGTGCATATATTCAGGCATCGAATGACGCTCGACGGTCTGACATCATGTAGAGAAACTACAGGCAGTTTCCTCACCCTGGGCAGAATGGATTGGCGATCTGGAAACACGACACGTCAAGTGCGACGGGGGCCTTGCTGAAGTCCTCGAGTGGGATACCAAACGTGGCCGTGACTTTCAATGCATTGCACAACTTGTATACTGTTGCGATCTGCTACCAGACCACGCACTCCCCACTTCCCAGAAGCTCGAGAAGTGGCTTTCGCGCGTTGACAAACCAAATCAAGTGTTCAAGAACCATATAGACGATGTGCTGAATGAGTTCGGGCACATCGCAATGACGCCCGGGCTCAATGCTGCCTTTGAGCAGGTTGACAAGCGCGTCGCGCCAGTAGAATTTGTATTCATTGGTACAGTCATGCCTCACTTATGTCGTCCTTTCGATACTCACTGTCTTTTCCCTCCTTAGGGACGCTGCTCTTCATCCTCAGACAATACTCGCACCAAGAGCGGGCGAACGCTATCTTGCACATGCGTCTACGAATCCGAGAACAATTTCGCGACGTTCGAAACAACGGCATTGTCGGAAAAGCGCTCTGGAACTTCATCGACAGTTTGATGGGACCGTCGGGTCTAAAAGTTCTGTCTGCCAACAAGTCTTATTCTATCGTCCCACCGCCAAGCTCTCAGCGAAAACGCAGAAAGCCAGACGAGGATGCGGAGGAGTACCACCCTGCGCCCGTCAAGTCTTTGGGCCAGGGTCTGAAAACGCGAGGCAAGGCCCGGCGGAAGGACGAGTAGTGGTTTGAGACAACGACTGATTTAGGCTACTCTTTGGGCGGGGATACTTCGTTGTGACCTTTCACTTCATGTGTGTTCCGTATAATACAGTCATCATGCAACACTTGCGACAGCCACAACGGGTGCGGCAATCCCACTTGTCATGTTTATCACCCCCAGCGAAAACTGGTTCTAAGGAGGAATGACCAGATATTACCAGATGTGAAATATTGTTCTGTTCACATTGGTTTCCCTTGATCGAGTGGGTCATTTGTTGTATGTGCGGGCAGGACTATGATAACATGTCAAACAACTAGTCACATCTCATGTGTGCTCATATTGGCTCATATTTCTTTGTTCAGTTGTCCACAGACTCTACATGTGAGCATATGTGAGAATTTCTTATATCACAAGCATTGGTCAATGTAAAACTTGGTGATGTGCTGGTAAAAGGTGATAGTTGTTACAAATGCTGCAATAACTAGCACTCCAGTGCTTGATGACTTTCAATGAACTTCAATGTTTTCTTTTTTGACAGTGGAGAGACCCAGACTAGTTCTAGTAACTGGAGAAAGAGATGAAGAATACAAAGTGGATTACCTTGTTGACTCAAGATACATGGGAAGGAGGTTGGTGTTGAAGCAGGCTAGGTAAACGGGAGGAAAGCAGTAGCTTACCTGGTTACTGTTAGGAACACAGGACTCGACGTCCTCCCTCTGGCTTGCAGGGACTATTTTCCTTTTATTTTATTATGCACTCCTTAATATTCTACAGACATTTCTTTGCTTTACTTATTTTCTTGGGTCATTGTGACAGACTAGGTCACATGACTCAACACGTGACGTGACATCACATGATGTCACACTTGTGATGTGACATGTCACACTATGTCACGCTTGTCACATGTGACATGACATGTGACATGTCACACCCTGTCACGCAGTCATGCGTG
>JBBPOI010000715.1:0-10234 GCA_038091355.1 Phylloboletellus chloephorus
TATAAGGCTGGCTGCTGTAAGCGCCACAATAGAGTTCTCTTGACCTCTAACCACTACTTGCTCAGCACAAGTCGTAACCAGGTGAGCTACCGCTTTCCCTACGCAACCTAGCCTGCTTCAACACTGGTAAGGAGGTAAGAAGAGAACAAAGAGACAGGGACTAACACCAAAATGCTAATCCAGGCCTCTGAAGTGTAACTACTAACTAACAATCACACCACACAGTCTAGCTACACTCTGTTGAAAGATTGTACTTTGCTATATGTCGAGGATGGATTATGTAATCACTCCACCCGGTTACTTGTGGGGATTTTCTGACCACACACCTCAGTCTGGTATTCCTATACTCGAGACTGAGGTGAGACACTCGTTTAGTTAATCATTCACTCCTTAGACACTAATAGTCCTTTAGCATAGACTCTGTCTACTAATAGCCTCGCTCCCTCGGAACAAAACGTTATGAGCCCCGGCTCTACCTGCCCTTGACAAAGACTTCGAACACTGAACAATGGCACCTACGCATCCCTCTGTTTCCACACCCGGTTTCTCGAACCCACAGGCTATAGCCTCAATGTCTTCAGCTTCTAGCAAGCCTAGTCAAGCATCAAGCCGCCTATATGACATTCCATCTCTCGAAAATGATGGTACAAATTTCCAGACGTGGAAATACCAAATTTTCACGATCCTTGACATACGCGGACTTGCGGGACTTGTTGATGGTTCCGAGACAAAACCTAATGGATCAGACGCAATAGCACTGGCTGATTGGATCAGCCGTGACAAGGAAGCACGCGCCCAAATAACTCTCACACTTAGGGATGAACCACTGAGTGGAGTTCTGCACGCTACGACAGCAGTGGATGTTTGGAACAAGTTAGCGGAACGTTACGAAGGAAAGGGAAAGCAAACCATTGCTTACCTCATAGGTGAACTCTTTCACAGCACCTTATCCGACGAATCTGCAATGGAACCGCAACTCAATGCGATGCGTCAGAAAGCTTATGTTCTGAAGTCTCTCGGTCAACTCCTAGACGACTCTCTCGTGGCTATTGCCATTGTGATTTCCTTACCGACATCCTATGCTACTCTTCGGACAATCTTGATGTCTTCTGCCGACAAGCTCACGGTCGATTCCGTAGCCTCACAAATTATCGTGGAAGAACGGTCCCGTCAGACAACGCAGTCAGCACTCGTTGCAAAGGGACCTACTTCACAGAAAGCAAAGACAAGGTCAAAGGAAAAGAAGAAGAAAGGGAAGTGCAACTACTGTGCAAAACTCGGTGACTTCGAGGCCGAATGTCGGAAGAAGAAAGCTGATGAGGCTACGAAGAACACATCATCCAATGACAAGGAAAAGAGCTACGATAAACCAAACCTAGCTGCACATGTTGCCAGCATAACGGCGGTAAAGCCAACCCCGCTACAGCTATTCATGGTACAGACACCCAATGGTCGTCTTCGAAGTACGCACGAATGGATCGTTGACTCTGGCGCATCTGCAAACATGACATGTGAACATTCATGGTTCATGAGTTTCAAAAGTCTGTCACCCCCGCAGCGAGTCATCGTTGGAGACGGCCGCTCCATTTCAGCAACTGGTAAAGGCCGCATCTGTGTAGATGTGAGCTTAGGCAAAGGAAAAACCTGCCAGACCGTACTCCAGGACGTCTACTACATTCCGGAACTAGAAGGGAACTTATTGTCAGTTCCATGGCTTGCTGGAAAAGGTTTCGACATTACCTTCGAGAGGAACGAGTGCCAAATCTCGAAAGACGGCATGCTCGCAGCCATCGCCCACAAGCGCGGTTCACTCTACATTCTGTCAGTAATCCCTTGCATAACTGAAAGCACGCACATCGTCGTTGGCCCATCACTTTACATCGATCCAAATGTTTCCTTGGATGCCTTGACTGCAAAAACAGCCATATCGAAAGCATCGCTACACACGTGGCATCGGCGCCTAGGTCACATCAATATTAGTGCCATTCTAAAGCTATCACGGAAGGAAATGGTCAGCGGAATGGAGATAACAGGCCCGAAGACTCACGACAGGTTATGCAAACCCTGCTTGGAGGGCAAACAGCATCGGGAAGTGATACCACAACAGTCTATGGTCCAGAACCCCCGCGTCCTTCATCGGACCTATTCGGATGTATGTGGCCCCATGCAAACGCTAGCGCGTACAGGCCATCAGTATTTCGTGACATACATTGATGGATACTCACATCACGTCGTGGTGAAGCTCCTCAAATCGAAAGACGAAGTCTTCATGGAGACGCAAGCCTACTTTGAACGTGCAGAAACCATCACAGGCGAACGACCAAACTTGTTCAGGTCAGACGGTGGTGGCGAATATGGCTCGAAGAAATTCGAAGCCTACCTTGCATCAAAGGGAATCCACCACGAAAAGACCAATGCCTACACCCCTCATGAGAATGGTGTAAGCGAGCGCATGAATCGTACATTGGTCGAATCTGCACGGTCAATGCTTCGAGACGCTGGCCTACCGAACACGTACTGGGGAGATGCAGTACTCTATGCGGCTCACATCCTGAATCGTACCCCAACTCGAGCAGTTCAAGGCAAGGCAATGCCATACGAACAACTCACTGGGAACAAACCTTCAGTCGCCCATCTACGGGTATTCGGGTGCAAAGCGCATGTACACATACCTGATGAAAAGCGGCGCAAACTCGATGCGAAATCGATCGAATGCATTCATCTAGGGTATGCTGACCATCGCAAAGCATTTGTATGCTTGCACCGCTCAACCGGGTGGATTGTCGAGTCAAGGGACATCGTCTTCGACGAAGGAGATGAAAACGGCCCTACACGCATAGACATCGAAATAAGCGAACGAGATGGCGACCTAGTGAGCCACTTACCAGTCCAGAACAAACCCAGGACGGGCACAAGGGCACAAGAGCAAGCAGAAAACCAGTGGCAGGTTGAGGAACCATCAGATGATGAAATAATGGACTCCAGGCTTGACGAGAGCGAAAGCGAAGCCAAACGAGCCCAAGACGGGCAGATCGCATCGTCTACAAGCTGCGATTCACCGGAGGGAAGCGTACCTGATGAGGAAGACAAAAATCAGCATACAGGACGAAATAGCGAAAATGAAAATTCTCCCAGCCCTCCAATGCACGTCGAAACGCATCGTCGTCCATCTGTGAGGCATCCGTCGACCCCTCGAGGCCCCCCGGCGCCGTACCCTCACCCAATCCCTCCATCAAACATCCGAAGATCGACTAGACAGCGCAAAACACCATATCGCGATGATGACGATCGGTACTTCGTTAACGCATACAAAAAATCGACATTGCCAGTGTCGTTGGACGACCAAGATGGCGAGAGAGAAGGTGGGAAGGTTGAGGAAGTCACCGTGGCGATAGAAACATCAGTTGACAGTGAGCGTGAGAGGTTTACACACGAAAGGGCATATCGGGCTGACGCAGCCACAGAGGACGAACCACATACATTCAAGGAAGCTATGAGTCGCTCAGACGCGGAATTATGGCGCAAGGCCATGCAGGACGAAATGGACATCTTTAAAAAGATCGGTCTGTACACAGAAGTCGAACGCCCACGCGATCGCAAAGTCATCGACTCAAAATGGGTATTCAAGATCAAGCGTGGTCCAGATGGTAAAATAGAAAAGTACAAGGCCCGTCTCGTCGCCAAAGGGTTCACGCAGGTGCACGGCATTGACTATACTGACACGTTTGCCCCCGTCACAAAATTTGCCACCATACGAGCACTTCTCGCTCTCGCCGCCAAGTACGACCTTGAAATTCACCAGATGGACGTCAAATCAGCTTTCCTAAATGGCAAACTAGATGAGGAAATATTCCTTGAACCTCCCCCGGGATTCCGTGCATCTCGTTACAAAGTCTGGCGACTACTTCGGGCACTTTACGGTCTCAAGCAAGCTCACAAGTCCTGGTATGAGCTCCTGTGTACAGTTTTCGAGTCCCTTGGCTTCACGCACAGTCGAGGGGACCACAGCGTATTTTATAAGGTCGAGGATGAAGTCCTACTCATTGTTGCAGTCTACGTCGACGACAAGCTCATGCTTTGCAAGAAGCCAGAAGTCATTAAACGACTCAAGAAGGAGTTGATGCTTGAGTACGATATGACGGACCTCGGAGAAGCACGCTGGATCCTAGGCATGGAGATCATTCGTGACCGCGACAAGCACACGATTGAATTGTCACAGCATCAATACATCGAGTCAATACTTGACCGCTATGGTATGAGTATGAGTCGTCCGGTCGTAACTCCACTAGATGCGAAAGTCAAGCTTGCCAAGCTTGACGAACCAGAAATTGACATAATGGAGTATCAAAGCGCACTCGGCGCACTCATGTACGTGATGCTTGCCACTCATCCAGACCTCGCCTTCGCGGTCGGCACTCTAAGCAAGCATGCTGCCACTCCTGGCCACTCCCATATGACCACCCTCAAGCGAGTCTACCGCTACTTACACGGAACATCCGACGCACGCCTTGTATTCCGAGGTGATGCAAAATACGACCTAATAGGTTACGTGGATGCTGACTGGGCATCCAACATCAATGACTGCCGGTCAGGAACGAGTGATAGCCGTCTTGACACAGCTAGGGTGTAGTGATGGCACGGACCGTCACGGAGCAGCGGGCTATGGCCGTGTACATCATTTAAATAATTTCCTCCACAAAGAAGCTTTGGCTGAGAAAAGAAGGGAGAGGAACCCAGATGCCCTCCCCTACCCATGGCCAAGTGTAATGGACTTGGAAGGAGCGTTGATTGCGTGCTTCAAATCCTCCAACGCAGGGGATTACGCGTTCGCTCAGTTAGAGCAATGCATTCAGGGTCCGCGGGAACGGACACAAGAATTCGTGATTCGCTGGTCGAATCTTTGGGAAGAATCTGGGGCTGATAATGCCCTCGGAGTAAGACTTCTCGAGAAGGCCGTAAGGCCTTCTATTATGAAACAGATTTACCTGCAAGATTGCAGGGAGAAAATAGTGTCGGACTATGTTCTGACAATCATGAAATTCAGTGCGGCCGAAGAATCATTTGCCCTTCGTGGACAATACCAGGCACAATCCTGGTCAAACAAAACTACCGTCTCTGCTCCCTTTGGCGGAGCATGTATTTACCCGGGCGCTGGAGAGCCCATGAACATTGGGGCTACTGGTAAGCCCACTTGCTTTAACTGCTCATCGGGTGGCTAGATGCCCCCAGCCAAAAGTTCCCTACCCCGAATGTGCCTGGCTTGTTAGAAATGGACAATTTCTACACAGTCGCTCGCGCTCCTAAGCAGCGATTCCCTATTCTTTTGGATATAAACCCTTGGCTAACTAGTTAGCTATTCCCCAAGGAGGGTTATCCATATAATCTGATGCTGACCAATAGAAGGGGATAACTCAAATCCCTTCCCCTTCTATCACCCTCCTTGTTATCACTCATAATATCATTGATTGACGTAGGACTTTACCTTCGCCAGAGCTAGGCCATGCATTGGTCTGGACTCTGTTTCTGTATATATTTAGCTTCTATGACATCATCATGATGTCATTCCTCACCCTTAGTGCATGTAGGATTCACCCCCTCATGTACACCTCATTTCTTCAATGCCTGTAAGGCATGCCTTGGCTGTGCCTTGGATACGCCTCATGGGTCATGCATGTTCCATGCATGTTTGTGTTCTAGAGCGGACTGAACTCGTTCTATTATTATACATGATGTCATTATGATATCATACCCTTCGCCCAGGGTTATCAACCCTCAACCCTGTCCTTACATAATCCTGTACATAGTATGATATATATATGGGAAGGACAGTAGGATCGACCTCAGTCGATCTTAGTTGTTCTACTCATTACTCTTGCCCATTGACAGACCTCAACGTGTTTAGGAAGAAGCATAGTAAGTGAGATATGATTTAGCCTAGCTAATTGCGCCTTGTTTGTGCCTCCGCACACTCCTCTCCCCTCTAGTGCATCCTACTCTAGCTCGGAGTTTAAACGAGTACTCTAGTTCAGAGTCTAAAGGAATAGCTGGGTCCCAGGCTTAAGGGAACAAGGGTTATATGCACCTGACGCGTACGGGACTAGCATCCGCGCCACGCTATTTCATACAGTCGTCCACCATCATAAATAAGGATAACGTTGCTGTTCCGTGATAATGCACTACACGGGGTTTCCAGTCACCTTGACTGTGATGTCTCTATCTTAGACGTTAAACAGTGTTTGGCACCGTCCATTTACGGTCCTTCGCTTCATACCTCCGCTGCCTTTAGGAGGTTATTTTACAGCATATGTATATTCTGTTTGGGATTATGTACATACCATACGATCGTTAGAAGTAGTTTAGGATATTATAGTTTGGCTTCTGGTTTAGGAAGACAACTCCTTGCCACTAGTCTAACTCATAGGGTTAGCCTTGTTTGCAAGTCGCAACATGGCTTGGGGGCAGGCATAAGTACGGTTGCCGAACAGGCAGCCAGGGAGGCTCGAGTTCGTCTCGAGTTCAACAGGTGGCACCAGCAGTGCTGGTATCAACAGGAATGGCTGCTGGACAGCCTCAAGGACAATCCAACCTGAACAAGGTCAAAGGAATGTCATACACCGAAATGAAGGCGTATTTTTATGATCTCCATGTGGCCGAGATGAAGGCCCAGGAAAAAGGATTCGGAGCTTAGCTGAGCTAGGCAGGCGAGCTCCGAAAACAGAAGTTGTAAATAGGTTTTCTCCTTTGGATTCGGACGATGACACTGTTGTATATACTGATGAATCTACATTGGTTTCCGAAAACGAATCTGAGAATGAAAAACCGAAATTAACTTCAAAACCTAGTAAGTCCGAAGAGGGTCCCTGTAAAGGGCTTGGCGGGGACGGTACCATGCTTAATTCTCTTAAAAAGGAATTCCTGGAAAGGATTTGTGTCTGATCCACAACTCTTAAGCGAGAAATCGCTTTAGAAGTTAAAGTAGCCCACCCTACTACTAAACATAAGGAACATGTGTGTGAAGCACTCCTAGATAGTGGAGCCAATGGTATTTTCATTGATAGACAATGGATCAGCGAAAAGAAGATTCATGTCCATAAGCTGGAACGTCCCATTCCGGTCTTCAATGTTGACGGGACTAAGAACTCTGCCAGAGATATCACACATTCAGCAGAATTAATTATCTCATACAATGGACATAGAGAAAAGGTCGTGGCAGAAGTTACTGACCTTGGACGAAATCACGTCATCCTTGGGTACACGTGGCTCGCTAAGCATAATCCAGAGATTAACTGGTTAACTTGCGAGGTAAAGTTAAACCGGTACCCAAACACCTGTTATTTGCTCTCCGATAGACTATCGTCTCTTAGGGTTTGTGAGGAGAATGAATTACAAGACATGCATAGGGTACATAGGCGTCTTAAAGCCATGGATACGAAAATATCCACAGAGAAAACTGCACAAGAATTGGTTCCTAAGGAATTCCACGAGTTCTTGTCTGTATTTGAAAAGAAGAGTTCAGAGAGACTCCCTGTGTGAAAGCCATGGGATCATGCTATTGAGCTCAAGGATGGATTTAAGCCTAGGAAGGCTAAGGTTTATCCGATGTCTCCTGAGGAGACAAAAGAGATCGATGAATTCATCAGCGATCAACTAAGGAAGGGATACATCTGTCCTTCTAAATCACCGCAAACTTCCCCGGTATTCTTTGTTCCTAAGAAAGATGGGAAAAAGCAGATGGTTCAGGATTATCGATACCTGAACGAGTGGACAGTTAAAAACAATTATCCACTCTCTTTAATATCTCAGCTCGTTGACAAGCTGAAAGGCACGAAAATGTTTACGAAAATGGACCTCCGGTGGGGGTATAATAATGTTCGTATTAAGGAAGGAGACGAATGGAAAGGAGCTTTCATCTGCCACCATGGAAGTTTTGAACCTCTCGTTATGTATTTCGGCCAGTGCAATTCACCGGCTACTTTCCAAAATATGATGAACGACATCTTCTCAGACATGAGTGCAGTTGTCATTATTTATATTGATGACTTGATGGTATTCACCAAAACCGATGATCCCAAAGAACACGATGAAATCATGAAGGAAGTTCTCCGGAGATTACAAGAGAATGATCTTTACGTTAAGCCATAAAAGTGCATCTTCTGTGCTAAATCCGTCGAATTCCTTGGAATGATTGTATCGGAAAAGGGAATTGCCATGGAGCAATCCAAAGTGAAAGCCGTATTGGAATGGCCCTGTCCAACAAACGTTAGGGGAGTCCGGAGCTTCCTCGGATTGGCCAACTTCTATAGGCGATTCATTAAAGATTTCTCCCTAATTACGAGGTCGCTGAGCGATCTTACTAAAAAGGATTATTTATGGGAATGGACTGAGAAGCAGCAAACAGCGTTTGACATGTTGAAAAGTGCTTTCACTACCGCACCTATCTTGGTCTTCCCAGATTCGGAAAGAGTATCTGTTATAAACACGTTACTTCTCCTATACGGGCAAACGCCCCTACAGTAAAGAATTGGACTTGGCCAGGATCGAACACTCTACCTGGCATAATACTTAGCTATTACATAAGCATGTCACATGACCTAACACGTGTTTTTAATCTCCGCTTTATTAAATACATGAGGCATACAGCCTCCTTAATTACCGCTTCTATTCACGCTTCTATTTCACACATGTTTGACATGTGTTCTGATTAGAACCTTCGATTTCCCATGCACAGCTTGGTCCGTGCGCAGTAGTCTGGGGTATATAAAGGACCATGTATCATAGTTAATCCCCAGCTTAATCCACTTGTTTGCTTCGGCATCAAGTCTATTGAGTAGTAGCTAGGGCGTGAGCGTGATCCAGTTAGTTGTAGTCTTCCGGGCCCCTTGCTAGCACTTCAGTGTTAGTGACTGGTCTTTTACTTTCTCCTTGCCAGTCTGCACCTTACTGTGAAAGGTTGCACTTTGTATCAGTCGCTATCGGGGTTTAGTACTCCTCTTTAGTGTAGTAGTGGAGTCCCTGTGGATCAGGTCTAGCGACTTGTTACATGTAATCACGTTAAACCTTGTAGTAATAGATAACAAGTATAGCAAGTGAATAGCAATATTCGCTCTTATCATACATAGTATTAGTAATATGCTGTACAAATGTGCATGGACCATGTAGCTATAGTATATAAGGATGAATAAAAGTGTCCCAAGAACTCTAGTCAAGTTTTTGTGATTTTGGCCTACATTCTTGGTTCGATCTATTGTCTTACTTGTTGAGGTATAGTGTGAGTGTGCAGGGTCTTTCTTAGACTCTAGTGTTGCCACATTTATGATAGCATTCATAATAGTTTCAGTCTCATGTCCACTCTCACACATCCTCACAATCCTGTGCATTCCAGTACTTCCCAACTCTTGTTTGGATCTGGTTGACTGATATCTAATCCAGATTTTAAACCCCTTGTAAGGAATGGCTACTGTGTCAAACCTAAACCTTCATGTTGTCATGATGCTCTTGTAGTCTCTAACTACTTAACTACTAAAGATAACCAATCTGGGGATCATCCCCTACTGTCCTAAAAGTATGGGTGTATCAAATAGAAAGACTGGAAACAGATGGTGCCAGACTCTGCTTAACGTCCACAATCGGGGATGCCACTATCAAGGTGACAGGGAACCCTCCCTAGTGCTCTATGGGAGACCAGCAATATTGTCCTAACTTAGAGTGCTGGATGGGTGCATAAAACTAGCATCTTGGCAGGTGCTATACCTGTTACAGGTGGTAACATTTACTATGCATTCCCTTTATTTGTCCGATATTTTATTGGCATTTTATGCACCAGCACAACTCGTCGACGAGTTGCATACCATTTTGCTTTTACCATCTCTTTATAGATCAGGAATCTTCCCTGGATCTCCCCATGCACAGGTTCTCTTTCATTTCTGTGCTGTGCATGGCTATGCCTTTCATTTACCAAGTGTTGCGACTTGCAAACCAAGGCTAAACCTACGAGTTAGACTAGTGGCAAGAAGTGATGCCAAAAGCCAACGGCGCGAGAAACTACCCTATACTACTTGTACCGTAATGAGAATGTAGGTATAGTAATGTAACAAACTCAATAACGAATATAAGCTACTGTGAGATAATCCTCTAAAGGCATCGAGGATATGAGAAGATAAAGACCGTAAATGGACGGTGCCAGATCCTCTTTAACGTCTATGAACAGAGACGTCCGTGTCAAGGTGACAGGAAA
>JBBPOI010000716.1:0-10226 GCA_038091355.1 Phylloboletellus chloephorus
AGCATACAAGACAATCAATTACAACAAGATTGAAAAATAAAATAGAAACACGAATAGACTTTGATCGAAGAATAGCAAAATCAAAAAAACAACCTAGCTTGACCCTGAAGATAGCTGCAACTTGGAAATACATATTACAACAAGACAATCCACTACCCCAAAATTGGGTAACAAACTTAGAGGTTTTAGTGGGTATTAAGCTATCCAGGCCCCCCAACCCACTGACAGGGGACACCAGGTAGTTCACAGAGTCCCACACTCCCCTACACCAGGGGGTGCGTAAATGCATTTTTCCTCGGACCGGGGCTCTGGTAAAGAGACCCCGCCTTAGCGTATTATGTAAGACATGTCAGTCGCTACATAATAAAATCGCTTGTCCAAAAAAAAAAACAAAAAGGTATTGTGCACTTTGCTTACATAAGCGTGGTAAATATTGTGCGTGTAGCTGCACATCAGCTGGTTTACCCAACCACTGAGGTCAGTATACCTATTTTAAAAATTACCTTTACAAGTACTGATACTTTGTACAGTACTTACTCTTCAATAAAAACATTTCCCTTGGGCAATGGGATTGTGAGGCGAGTGGAACGGCGCTGCAAGCACTTGAGCGGCCGTCACTCAGTACGCGACTGTGCAAGTCGGACAATCAAGCGTCTTTGTGTTCGTAGCCTTGTTGTCACTCGATAAGTGAATATCGTAATTTTGTTGCACTCTCTTGCGCGACGACTGAGCCTTATTGTCACTGGTTAGCCGTCGAGCGCTCGTTGTGGTTACTGAACCTTGGCCTAGACGTCGGCGCCTAGCAGATCTCCGCACAGCAGGTGTTGTCTAGATCCCCCGTTGCTGGTTGCTTCAAGTCGGGGGAATATCCTCGTTCGCGTTCGAGACTGCCGTTTCGTTATGGTCAAGTGATGCTTGCACTCATCCAGGTCTAGCCTGCCTGTTAATACACGCCTCTCGCTAGCCCAGATCTTTCAGATGTTCAGCCCCTGACCAAATTAGATTTCTAGTCCCTATATATTCGTGTGTATCCGTTCGTGAGTTCCTCTGTTGACTTTCCCCGCCATGCCATTCCGCAACGTTTCCGTCTTTCGTGAGCTGCTCCGCTCACTGCGAGTCAACCCACGGCATGAGCCCGAGCTCACAAGAGAGTTGGAGGACTTGCGGAAACTCTCATTGAACTTGGTATGCATCTTGCGTTTGCTGGTGCTACCCGCGACTGAGACATGGGCTCGTTGAGCAGCTCACGGCGTTCCTCACGTCAGTATTTTTGTTATAAACAAGGTACGAGCCCATTGCTGACAATCCCTTCTGAACACAGCGTCCACGCGATCTCACCATCCAATGTGTTGGAAACGATGACGCTGGCGCTTCTTGTTTATACTATCAACCTTCATGTCGCTATCAGCACCAGTTTCCTCCAGGTAAGCTCTGTCCCCCGTTCCTTGCCTTTTTTCTTTTTCTGCCTTCCGTGATCTAATGCTCCCCCCCTAGAACAGTCCTACCCTCTCTAGATTTCTCCACGTTGTCCCCCTTCTCGGTATATTATGTATGGTCGTCGTCGAGCTCGTCATGGTCGTGCAATCGCCAGCCGTTGCAGCGGGTGTCCTTTTGGCGTGCACCTTGCCCCCACTCATAATAGCCATTCATCACGCGAGATGGTACGCTGCAATGATCTCGATGCAATTTCCCGTGCAGATGCCGGAGGTAGCACTCGCAGTATCAAGTTCTGCTGATGTCGCACTCGTGTCAAGCTAAAGGCCGCTACATCGACGGCAGCAGGTGAAGAATGTGCGTCACTATCAATCGAAAATTGAAGATACCTCCATTATTATAGTATATTGCATACACATATACATACATGTCCCCGAAGGTAGCTTTATGAGGCATAAATTACCCGTTATCCGTGCCGTCCCCGTCATGGAAAGGCAGTCAGGTATCACATGTCCCATTCATCCCACATGTCCTCCGCGGCTTCAAACCCTCCTGAGGAAGGCGTCTTCGGCGTGATCTCCGCCGTCTCTACAAGCTCGACGATTCGGTCGCTCACCCCGTCTTCATCGTCCTTCTGGCCCCGCATCGCGACAAACAAAGGACCGCGCGAGAGTGGTGCCTGAATAAGGAGACGTATATCGATGGCCTCGATCACTTGTTTGAGCAGACCCGTCTGCGCGTCCCTGATCTCAATGAACTCCGATGAGAAAAGGAGGATGTTAGGAGCGCGGTGTACGAAAGAAGTAGCTTTGATCTCCCAGCGAATGTACGTGGAGTCACGCGTCGGGTGTCCATATTTAGTGATATAGCATCCCATCACTGTGAAGCGCGGTCCAGTTAGATTCGGTGAGATTGCTCAAGTGGTGTCATTCACCATCGTAGATGACCATGAGTTCCGTTGCATCATGTCTGACGAGCCCGAGGGGTTTAGAAGTCTCGCATCGTGCCTTTAGGTCTGCCGTGTTAGAATTATGGGCAGCGTTACCAAAGTCAGGGACAATGGTAACAGAACCAGAGGGGCTGGAGTAACGTGGTAGGAGAGCTATGGCAGGCGGGAACTCCATACATACCTGCTTTGATTGGCGATGACGATGCCACGTTCCGTGCAAATAGTGATTGTCTTAGCCAAAGGCATAACGGAGAAGGCGTCCCTCGGAACGTACATGGGCTAAGTCAAAATAGAAAGGCCAGCTGCGTCAATAATTTGTACCCCAATAAGGAAAACACCTCATACTTCACCAAAAGGTCGGAAAGAAAGAATGCCAGTCTGGAGAGTCCACGGTGACGCCATGCGAGGATCAGAAAGGTGACAAGCCTCCACCGTATGCACAGTAACTTGCAAGAAGGTCCTGACGGCATAAACGACTAGCAACGATCTTCAGATAGAGACGACTGGGGAATTAAAGGATATTACTGATTGTCCTGTCCCCCATCTGCCCAGCTTGGCAGCAAAGAACGTTGCCATCCTGACCCGCAATTGTCTCAAGAGACGCGTCGAGACTGCTTGGTGGCGACTGATACTGAGCCACTCGTGCGAGTACTTCAAGAGAATAGGATAGGAGATAATTGTCGTGGTGGATGACTATCTTGTTGAATTCCTGAAGAACAATGATGCTCTTAACATTCTCGAAAGACAATATCTTCCGGTAATCTAACGGAATTGTGAGTGGATCGTAGCATTATTATAAAGTCATATGAAATGCGTACTTTCACCCCTGCGACCGACGAATATGCCCGTCGAGCAGCCTACCGCCATGAATGACTTCCCTCCACCAGCAACTGAGACCCGTCAGGAAATAATTGTTACTTCAAACAGTTCGCACATACCAAAAGATACTGCCTGAATCACTCGGCCGGATAATGACCGCTTCGATGTTGTGTGTCGGACTATCCGAAGCCCTTGAACCCGAAAAGCTCCGTCATCCACGACATGAGGCACGAACCACTACACTCTGCTGCCTCAGCCAAGGGTTCGCGTCGAGAGCCGCTGCATTACCTGATTAGCCTCACGTCTGACATCGTCAACTCCTTTGGCATCCACCAGAGCATCAAGCCACTTCCTTCTGACAGTCTCGGATGGAGCGTACAGCGTGTATCGCCGACTGGATTTCTCAACGGCGTGGTAGAATGTGAGCGGGTAAACCGAGCGATAAGCCCCTCGCAGGCTGTCTAAAATCCCGCCTTCTTCGACGCGTTCTTTCCTGGTCTCCGGAAGGTCATCGAAGCTACCGAGCCTGAGGTATTCTAATGGGATAGGCTAGACATGTCATCTATACATGGGCTCCTCGAAACCACATACTTTTTTGCTTACCCGGGATACAACCAGGCGCTTCATGACGCCTCCCCGTTTCTCTTCCTTCGTTATCAGGACTGCAAATATATTAGCGACAAGACATTCTCCTTAGGGAGATGCCTACGAAAGTTGTCTAACAACGCTACGTAAAGCTCAAACCAAGGGTTCCAATCCATTTCGGATTTGGACCTGCGAGCCAAAGCGCCGGCATAAACGAGCGAGCGGTTATCACTATACCAGTCGAGTTCCTGAAACACGACATCAGTACGGACGGGAGATGAAAAAAAAAAAAACAGTACAATAAGTTCTCCTTTGTTGAATACCAAGCTTTCACATAGATCCCAGAACTTGACTTTGCTTTCCGCAGCCTCGATTCCAGGTTGGGTACTCTTCAGGAAATCGTTCAGGACAGATAGGATTATTGGTAGATCTTCAGAGTCCGGGTGATCACTGTCGGTCAGTTTGTGGAGATGCTCGATAATAAGGTTAAGGCGGGGAAGACGCGTCACAGGTCGCGAGAGGAATGTTATCAGATCTCTCTTTTTGACCCGTGGATCTTGTGAACATCGTTGCGTGAATTCCTGATAGCGTTTGTTATAATTGAGTTCAGTGCGGTGCCGTTGCTCAGCGAGGGGGTAATGTTTGATGTAGGATTCATAGTTTCCCTGGAATTGGAAGGCGCCTGACGAACGTTGAGCTAGATTTCGAGACTGAATAGGAGAATGAGTAGTCCTACATTCAAGGATGATATCAGCTACACTTTGAACGAGTGGGTGCTGTTCCCGCTGCCTTTCGAACAAGTCTGCTAACATGTGTTCGTGTCGTATACGAATTTGATCCAGATTCCAAAACACGGTGGACATGAAGTTTTGTTGTCTGTTTGCATCGCCTATTATTGGTGGAGAAGCCGAAGTGAGGGGTTCGATGAAAACCTGCGTCGTACTTGAGTCCGAGGAAAAAGAAAGGACAGGGCTACACTACCTCATTGATGAGCTTGAGGTCGGCGACATAATCTCGTTCAGACTTGAATACTTCGAACAGGACTGATTGGCGTTCAACCTCTCGCTTTCCAAGGGCTTCACGCGCTTCAGAGGGGACGAGATGATGCCACTCCTCGTCTTTCTCTGCCAGTTTACCATTCTGGAACCGTCGGAGACCTTCTTCTGACTGAAGGCTGCAAGAATCTCAGCGAATTCCAGCAAGATAAGGCCAAGCCACACACGTCATATTTGACAGCTCTCGGGTTAACATGTTGAGCTTGAAGTCCGTCTACAACATGGATTGAGGAGGTCGTTGCCACCGGTACAAAGGAAAACCCCACCTCGTCTGCGGGAAGGTTGACCGACGGAGAAAAGGGCGAGGCTGAATCAATGCTGCTATTATAGTCCTCTCCCATGAGATGGCCGCCATCAGACCTGCTTGATCTATGGTACTGTGAACGAGCTGTCAGCCTCTGAGACGAGGATCTGTGTATTTGTGCCTCGGGGTCGAGAGGGGGCGGCACAGGTTCGAGAGCGCTGCGAGGACGGCTCCGTGGGTGAGGTGGAATGCCAAGCGTGCCCGTCGACTGCCTTGCAGTGGGTGTCGGGTCCCATGGAGCGAGAAGAGCGTCTGACGCAGAACTGAGGACAAACGGATAGGGTGAGTAGACCTCATCGTGTTGTGGGTGAGGTCGGCGGGGGTCGTGTGGGATAGCGACGTGGGGGTGCGGTCGATAGTTGTGCATCGCTCGGATGTCTTCAGGTCGTGCGGGACGATGAGTGCTTGATGTTCCGGGTTGGTCTCATCTACGCGGTACAGCTGACTACTCCGTGTATGCAGACAGCTCAACCTTCTTTAACAGGCCCTTGAGCGTATTACTGCTCCGATTACAGTTGCTCTGCAACCAGCTCTCCATCTCAACCCGGATCCTTCCCAGCTCCTCGCAGATTGGCAGGCTCTTGTCTTCCCGCACCCTACAAGGATTCAGCAGCACGTCAAACAGCCTTGCCAGTATGTCCGTCTGCCAGTATCGCTTAAACGGCGTAGCGATCTTGTAATTCGGTTCCGAATCCGTCGAGTCGGGGGCATGCATCACCGACGATGCCTCGATGTACCTCCCAAATAACATGCAGTACACGATGCCTGCAAGACCGAAGTAATCCGTCTGGTATGTCCAGGGCCGTCCCTCGCGGATCTCGAAGCAATCCCGATCGTCCGTAGCCCAGTCAGCGATGAATTGTTGACTGTGGCTTGCCGGGAAGAGCGATGTATCGACAGTCCGTCCAAAGTCAACGACTTTGATGCCTCGGTATTCCCAACCACCTTCTCCGCTGGGCTGGTAAATGCCAGACAATGAGGATGCCCCTCCGGGCAGGTCTTCGAGGCGGAGCAGACAGTTGTCGATTTTAAGGTCTCCATGGATAAAGCCCGCAGAGTGCATACCCTCCACGAAACGCAAAAGTTCGATAGTGAAGAAGAAGACCAGAAGCTCGTCCAGGCAAGCCCCTTGTTGCGAGACACCTGCAGTCCCGGCGCGGTTAACTGCGTCCAAAAGGGAACCATGTGGACAGAGGTCAAGCACGAGATGCGACTCGTCGCGGAAAGCAAAGAGCGCGTGGGGCATGATTATCGACCGTGTCAGAGGAGGGGGGAGTGTCCTGTGAATGCGTCGGAGGACATGGAATTCCCAGAGGTTGCGGGGCCGCACGACCTTCAGGGCTACCAAGGACTCGTCTTCATCCTCGTCATCCTCGTCGATATTGCCATCCTCGCTGTCATCTTCACCACCGGATTTGGTGACATCGCGTGCGGAAAACACGACACCGAAACCCCCTTCACCAAGCTTTCCCGACACCCTCAGTGTCTTCTCTTCAAGTCTAACCAACATCCCGTCATCATCCGCCGATCCGCCCTTTCCGCTCTTTCTTGCTTTGCGCGCTGCAAATTGCTGCAATTCATCCAACATCCCTCCATCTTGGGCTCTAATGTCATGGAAGTCTCCATCTGCCGGGAGAAGCGAAAGCAGAGTTGAAACGATCTGCGGATCTGAAGGAACACAAGGATTAGGTGGTTTGAAGGCCGACATGACAGCCAGAGAATCCGAAAGGCTCAGTGTCCCCGTGCGCTCCTCAACGGTCTCAAGGCCGCCTGACCTAGAGCCGTCGCCTGTGCCATGGTGGTTGTCGTCTTCCTCCTGTTCGCGCACCTCCCTGGCTAGCTTCTCCGCCACTTCAAGAGCATACCGACCGCTTTCCCGGCCTTCCCGTCCCCTCCACTCTCTTTCCTCGCTCAAGCTCCGCTCCTTCCCATCCTTTGCCCGCGTGGTACTTGTTGGCGTCGGGAACCCTCTCGTACTAAACTCGAACGTCCGTTCAGTGATAGGAGTCATGACATTGATTCGGCCAAATCTCCCACCCAGTGGCGGGTGATAATTCTCCTCGTCTTCGTTCGCATAACCTTCTTTGTCTTCGTACTCCTGTTCTCCCTGTGCATGTCGATGATAATCTTCATCTTCATCGAACTGGCTGTCGCTCGACGATGCTATCGCGGCCTCCATTTCCGCTTCCGCTTCGCCACCTTCATAAGCGTAGCCATCTTCACTCTCGGAAAAGCCACTGCGGCTGCTGTTGCTAATGATGTGTCCTTCTTCTGCATCGGGGTCTCCAGCGGCGTCGCGTAGGTCAGCCTCACTTGACTCGTCCGTGGACGCCTCTTCGATTGTAGGTGGGACAGGCACCGCACGTGGCTGCAACACATTTGCTTTCTTCGTCGAAGCAGGTGTCACGATTGGCTGCGCATTATCGATGAAAGGTTTGAATGTACAGGTTCCTGCACTAGCACCGATGCCAAGGCTCGCAGCAGAGGGAGGCTTCGGTGTGAACACGCTTCCGCCGCTGGAGCCCAGGACCGCGTTCTCGCCCTGTCCCTGGCCCGGTGGGCGGGAAAACACCTTGAAAGGCGTCTTCGAGTCAACGAACGGAACGAAGGTCTGAGATGGTGGTTGTGCCTGTTCTTGACTCTCGTCCTTTCCTTCAGGGCTAATCTTCGTCTGTGAAGGTCGAACGAGGGGCTCTTTCTGTGAAACAGGTGTGAAGGGCTTTGAAAAGACGGGTAAACCTTGGGGCTCTTCCGAAATAGGTTTGAGAAGAGACGGCTTTAATGGGTTTGGAGGCGATGGTTTTCTAGTGGTGGAGGGATTGGCAGAGACATCTTTCACTGGAATAATGCCTGAATCTTTGAGGGAGAGCGCCCGACGGCCTGCCTCAGGGGTAGGTGCGACACAGGCCTGTTTGGGTTCGTCGACAAATGGTTTGAACTGGAAACAATCGAGTAAATTGCCGCGGAAAAAGTACATATATGCATGAGCAACACCGGAATACCCTGACCGAATATGCAAGAGAGCTTACTTTCTGTGCGGGAGCGGAATTCTCCTTCCGTGGTACGTTTTCGTCGACAAAAGGCTTGAAAGCTGCCAAAAGAAAAGCTCAGAATCTGCTCAAAAGTGATCCACATCGATGACTTGCCTGAACCCGGTGGTTTTGGGTTTTCGCTCTGCGGCGGAGGGCGAGAAGATTCCAACTTGGATTCAGTGACAACTCTGCGCCCACTCATTGGTTCGATCTTCCGCACAGGGGCGTGCTTACTACCTGGCATGGTACGTTTGACAGTTTTGTCTGGAGAGTTGTACATGCCGAAGACGTCTGCCAAAGCTTCCTTCGTGTTAATTGTGACAGTGGGTTCACTAACACTGACGACAGTCCTTCGCCTGCCTCCTGCAGCAGTAGCGCCCATATTCTGCGTGCTTCTTGAACCATCGTCGTTGAAGTTTACCCTTACAGCGCCCGACGGAGAATCACGCAGCTCCGAAGCAGGCGGTGGGTTCCATTTTTTGCAAAGAAGACCCATCGAACGGGCACGCACCTCCTGGGCCGAATATTCAACTCCAGAAGGTGTGAACAGCAGCGAGAGGTTGAAACGAAGCTTCTCCGGCCGCCTCCCAGGGGCCGGAGGAGCAAGCATGGGTGCATAGCGACCGTGAGCAGGGCTGGAATTATTTGGGGGGTTTGAGGGAATAGCAGGGGATGACATGGATGATTTAGCGGTCAATGGAGCTTGATCATAGTTCTTGAATGGAGTCCGCCGGAGAGTGTCTACATCAGCGTTCCCAGTCGATCGGAAAGAAGACGACAGAGGTTTTGAAGAAGGACGCGACTGGAAGTCACGGTATCTCTTTTTGAGTCGTTCGATGGGCCTTGCGCTGCGAGATATTCCAGTGCGAAATACCTTGTCGGCTTCCGTACGTCTGAGTCAGATAGTTAGTTGTCTGCGACGACTGACAAGAGTGGCAGCTGACCGTCCCTCCTTTTCGAGTGCAAGAGCATATTCCTCCCACAGCAACCCATAGACACACCCGATCTCTTTCTTCACCAGATATGCATACACGAGAGCCGGTTTCTCGACCAGTTTCGCGTAGGAGCACCAGAGCTTCAGATATCTCAGATCACCGCTATATCGCTCATCGTCCTTGAATTTCCTAGTAGTCTCTTCGAGCAGCTGGATGAGTCCCGAGGCAGGATCGTTCTCAGGGAAAGAGCGCGATGTCCACTTGATGAAATCGTCGTACGCGGCGAGGGGGTCCTCGTCTTCCTCGAGGGCTTCTGAGATGCTCGCGCGATATTCTGCTCGTTCCTGTTCAAGTTGAGAAGTACGCAGTGCGGGCATGGGACGTCCTCAGTTGCTGTTGGTTGAGGGAAGTGTTGCTGTCCATGTTGTTCTTTATTTACATCCACGCGACGCGTTTGGTCACGTGGAGCCACTGACTTTGGCCCCACGTGACTGCAACGCGGTCCCAACCTACAGAGGACGCTGACATCTGTATGACAGAAGAATCTACTTTGCAGCAACTTCAGAGACTCGACTGTCGATGTGAGACGACACTGTGATTATCTCAGTGATCCAGACATCGTAATAGTCCTTACCGAGCATGGCGGAAAATGCCTTCCTTTCCGGAGTGAATAGGAGTGCATTCAAGTTTGAACTCTGCGTTCCCTTGCGTTGCGAACTTCTGAAGTGCTCGAGTCAGGCAGCTAGCCACGTCTGCTGCAGCACGCTCAAGGTGGCTTGAAGCGACGCGTTGGTAACGTCGGACATTCGGCATTATGAACTGTGTATTTTCCTTTGCTAAAACGCTTCGAGCTATCGTTCGCCGAAAAATCAAAGCGCTGAACACAGCCATGGGTGTAAAGGTACAGTGGTAAAGTTGCGAGCATTTGAACAGTAGGCTAGGGAGGAGACCCCACTAGTACTACACCATATTCAGTGAATAAACAACACGACATCGAGTTCCGTTTGCTGGGACCGGGGGCAGCATCGAGTGACGCAGCATAGAGAGCCAGCAAAGGGAAGTCAAAGCCACGAGATCCCCCGACGACACAAGCCGGCACTGCAGTGGCAAGGT
>JBBPOI010000717.1:0-10210 GCA_038091355.1 Phylloboletellus chloephorus
CGTCAGGCTCCAGACGTATGGAGACAAGGGTGATGGCCACCTGATGGTCACGAGACTAGCACTCACTAAACGCTATTGATGTGCTCGTCCGGTGCTACAAATATGGATAATGTTGCTGTTCACCCATAGAGCACTAGGGCGGGGTCCATGTCACCTTGACATTGGCGTCTCCGATTATAGACGTTAAAGCGAGTCAGGCACCGTCCTTTTCCAGTCTTCAGATATTCTAAGACGCCCGATGCTTTTAGGGCTGTGGGGACTTTGTCCCTAGTTTGGATTGTGTTAAGTACTTGTAGTACAAGAGCGTCATAGGCAACATGCGGGTTTAGGTTTAGTGCATGTAGCTATTCCTTACAAACTCAGGCCTCTGAAGAGTAACTACTACTTAGGATCACACCACACAACTATCTACACTCAATAGACTTGCTGCCATAGCAAACAGGTGGATTAAGCTGGGGATTAACTACAATACATGGTCCTTTATGTACCCTAGACTACTGTGCACGGACCAAGCTGTGCATGGGAAATAGAAGTTAAGAATCAGGGTACGTGTCAAACGTGTGTGAATAAGAAGCGTAATAGAAGTGGTAATTAAGAAGGCTGTACGCCTCATGTAATTAATAAAGCGGAGATTAAAAACACGTGTTAGGTCACGTGACATGCTTATGTAATAGCTAAATATTATGCCAGGTCGAGCGTTCGATCCTGGCCAAGTCCAACTCTTTTTACTATAGGGGCGTTTCGTTCGTATAGGAGAGGCAACGTATTTATAACAACTTGTTTGCTTCGGCATCAAGTCCATTGGGCATAGGTAGTTTGTGTGAGCGTGAACACTAGGTAGTTAGTAGCGTTCAGGGCCCTTGCTAGCACTTCGGTGTTGGCAACTGTCCTTTCTCTTTCCTACTAGTCTCTTTGCCAGTCTGCAGCGTACTGAGAACGCTTGCACTTTGTACATCATATTAGGGGTTTAGTGCACCTCTAGTGCATAGTAGTGAAGTCCTCATGGTACAGGTCTTTGCACTCGTAGAAACAAGTAGTGGGGGACCAAAGAATACAGGAAGCTCAAATGGAGAGCTGGATAAGGAGAAATCAAGCCAAATATGGCCCTCATCCTCTTCAGCACAAGCATGGAGCAATAAAGGGGGCCACAAAGTATGATCGAGGAATGAGGGTGGGTGGAATCAAGTGTTCCAATTCTGCAGGAGGACTTATTGATGGCTGGATCCTGCATACAAGCTCAGTATACACATACCACAAGATCTCGACAGTCCCAAAAATCAAAATACCGAAATGTCGTTATATCTCCACTGGTCCAATGGGGATGTGTTCTCTGGGGTATTCCGAGTCGATTGGTATCTTTTCCGTTGATTTCCAGTGAGGTGTTGAGGGCACTATGATGGGAGGAAGATGGGTGTCGAATTTTTACTAAAATTCTCACGCCCGCCAAGCTAGCTGAAAACTACAAGTAACTCTGTGACAGTGACAGCGACCGACATATACACACACGAACGAAGAGAAAGCTGGTGACCCGTTTTTTTTTTTTCGACTCGGAATACGGATGGGTATGGCGTCTGAGCTGTTCAGCCAGGCGTCCTCGCTGCTCGTCCTCGGCCTCGGCCTCGGTGCCGTCTGTGTCTATGCGTGGACCCGACCGGGGGCTCGCATGGGCGGAGGGGGAGGAGAAGAAAAGGAAGAAGGAGAAGGAGAAGGAGAAGACATGGCGCAGACTTGGGGCGTAGGGACGAACGACGACGGGCCGTCGACGAGGAAGAAGAACAAGAGCAAGAGCAAGAGCAAGAACAAGGACAAGGACAAGGACAAGAGGGCGGGCGGTGCGACGGAGGGCGCGTGGGCGGGGATGGGGGCCGGGGTCGTCCCGGGCGGATTCGACTCGGTGCTCGCGGCCACTGAAGGTCGGGCGGCGTCCAAGCTCGAGAACAGCGGAAAGAGGAAGAAGAAGAACCAACCCAAAGCCAAAGCCAAGGCTGAGGCCGAGGACAAGGACCAGGACCAGGACCAGGACCACGACAAGCGTCAGGGACGGGGACGGGGACGGGGACGGGAGGCGGATTCAGAGACGACACCCCGCATGTGGGTGAGGGACGCAGGTGTCGGCGTCGGCGTCGACGGTCCCGCGGCGCCTTTGTTCGACGCGAACAGCACGGACGCGTCTGCTTCCTCTCGCGGGGTGGGACGAGGCGACGCGCGGCTCGCACCCCCATCCCGATCCCTGCCTCGCGCGTCTCCACCCCGCCGTGGGAGACGACGCCCCTCCCCGTCGTTGGACACGGACGGCTCGTGGACGCACGTCGAGCACCACCACCGCCTCGACGCGTCCAAGCCTGCGGACGAGATGGACGCGACGATCAGCGACGTGCCCTCCGCGGTGAGCGACTCGCTGGTCGCTGAACACACGGACTACCCCGCTCCGAACGCGCGCGGCGCACGTGCACGCACCCTTGCCGAGAAGCTCGTCCCGAGAAACACAAGCGTCGACGAGTACGTTTCCGTCGTTCTCTTTCCCGTGCATCCGTTCTCCCTTCCTTTTCTTTTTTTTTTTTTTTTGGGGGGGGGAGTGGGGGCTAAGTGGGAGCGGGTTTATTTCAATTCATATTTCTCGCTTCCCTGGCGTCCACACGTCCATGCGTTTTTTTTTCGAAAATGGAACGCTCATCTCCGTGCTAGCATGTCACAACGGCCCGATTTCGGTTCCCTGGGGCGGCGTGTCACGCGCGTCCAGCCTCGGGCCGACCAGACGCCGGTCCCTGGTTTCTCCTGGGAGGATTATGGGGACGTCGTCGAAGACGTCGGCGGCGGCGGCGGGCAGCACGTCCACGATGATGACGCTGACGAAGAAGACGACGAAGAAGGGCAGTGGGGGGTCGTCAAGGGCAGAAGCCGTCCCAGTGCCAGTAATTCTATTCCTACCTTTCCTTGCCACTCGCTTGTCTTTCTCACCCCGGGACATTAAAAACAAAAAATAGGGCGTGCGGGGACGACGACGTCAACGCCGACTGCTAGGGTTGCTACGCTCGAAACAACCATGACGAAGAAGCAGAGACAGAACGCAAGGAGGAGGGAGCTTGCAAAGTCTGCCAAGGCGGAGACGGAGACGACGAGATTGGAGGGTCTCGCGCAGCACAAGCGCGACTTAGAGCGACTGCGGATCATCGAAGAGTCTCGACAAGGCGGGGGGAAACGACCGAGCGGGGGTATGCAAGCCATGGTCGATCATCGGGGCAAGTTGGTTTGGGAGTGAGATTCGATCGAGGTAGCGTAGAGGGACCAAGGGGACGCTCGTATATTATCTACTACTCTGGGAGGGGTCACGATCGGTGGGATATGGTAGCGAAGCGACGGGCGGACATGGACGAGTCGTGAACAGGTCATACAGCAACGTATCGGGAGCGAAAAGTAATGGGTACGAAGAAGAAGAAAATCTGTGTCCTTGCGAAACTTGTTGTCCGCTAGCGCTCTGTGGAAGGACCTTGCCATCCCTCCCTGCTGGCTCTCGTATCCCGGCTGGAGCTCAGACCCAGGTGGCCCACACCCGATTCTCCATATCGCCCTCGAGACGAGGGCCCGGGTAAATGGAGAGCCATGGGAGGCACCGACGGTCCTTCAATGGCAACGTCCGGCCCGCCCTTCGTTGACGGGTGCAGGTGTTCCATCGCCGCTGACGCGTGTCGCAGCGCAGCGCCGCCGGGCCGTTCCAACCGCCTGGAAGAAGAAGAACTGGGCGCAGACGCCCGCCCGGCGGCGAGTGGAGCGTCTGCGCGTGGCAGTTTTTTGACTGCGCATCGGTGTTGTACGGGCTCGTGATGGAGGCCAAGGAGAGCGGCGATTGGCGCACCATGGTCGGAGACATGCTGTCGGACGCGGATGCGCGTCGGACGTGACGACTTGGTGCACCGGCTCCTGGCGACGAGGCGGCCTGGAGTGCGCCTGGTGTGACGAGGTGAGGGGAGTTGGAAGAGTACTGGGGAAGCTTGGGTACATGGTCAGCTTGGTAGGACGAGGATGGCGGCACGGAGGGTGGGTAGAGCGCCTGGCCCGTCGACGCATGGCTGGCGTGGTATGAAACGCTTTCCGAGGGTGGGACGCCTGACGCATCGGGAGACATTGAGTACAAGTTGACGGCGCCTGGTGGGGCGGAGAAGACGCGCGCGACCATGGTTTCCAGGCGATCCAGCCTAGCCTTGAGTTCGTCATGCTCGGCCCTGCTGCGGGCTTTCAGTTCATCGTACTCGGCGCGAGTAACATATTTGTCGCTGCGAGAGGGGGGGGCCTGGAGATGAGCGCTCGCCGGTGAAATTGAAACCAAACATAACATACACAGGCTCCAATGTGCGCCACTGGCATTTTGACTGTTCACCGCGTCGTGTGCAAGGGCCACACGGCTGTGCCCTTGAAAACATAGCCTCAGCGGT
The DNA here is from genome assembly GCA_038091355.1 of Phylloboletellus chloephorus. Lineage (NCBI taxonomy): Eukaryota > Fungi > Basidiomycota > Agaricomycetes > Boletales > Boletaceae > Phylloboletellus > Phylloboletellus chloephorus. Next base: position 4,431 of record JBBPOI010000717.1, read on the forward strand.
CTCGAGACTTGATGAGGTTACAGACACCGAACCTGTCACATTTGATCTTCCGCCGTTTACACTCTGCAGCGCGCAGCCCATGCCCAGCGGAGAAAGGAAGGCGTCGTGGGTCCGTTCGTGAAGGAGAGGAGAGGCGCGCGTGTCGTCGTGAGCGATGCGCGTCAAGGAGCGATCAGCGAGAAGGATGACGTCCGAAAGACGTACCGTTACAACTCAATGCTTGACGTCGCCGTTTCTTCTTGGCGGGTCCAGGCGGGTCCGGGTCGCCGCCCTCGGGCTCTGATTCGAGGGCTTCGCTTCGCGGAAACATGCCGCTTTGAGACGGAATCGACTGGGTGGAGTGGTGCGGATCTGTCGATCCTGAGGGTCCAGCGTAGGTGCGCGGAGGTGCGTAAGCGTACGGGGGCGAGTCTTGCACGGGGGGGTGGGGTTGGGGGGCACCACCGGATGGTGGGAGATACGGGTGGAGCTGTCGTATTGAAGGGAGGGAAGGCTGATAGGGCGTCGCAGATGGGGGGATGGGGCGCGCTTGGGGGTCGGGGGGAGAGGAGGAGGCCATGGGATATCGAGGATGTTTGCGCCCAGGAAGGGGCAGGTGCCTATCCGGGTCCATGGAGACGAGTCAGCACGAACAAGCGAGAGAGGTGGAGCGAGCACGACGGCAGAGTGGAGAACACGAACCCGAAAGGCCCGTCAGCGATTTAAAGGCACTCCGAGCGGTGCTGGCTACTGTCCGGATATATGAGCGGTCCACGGAGGGTCTGGTTCAATGTCAACAAAAGGACTTCAGACCTGTTCGGGACTTGCAGCAGCAGTCTGGTGAATGACACTTGATCTTAGCTCACATTCAGGTTCAAACATAAACGTTACCTTGGCAGCTTCCCGGCGACGGCAGGTTCCTGTAGATGGGCCTGCGGAGGGGGAGTGCTTCGGATGTATATACTATTCCTCCCGGCCTTGGGTGGTAAAGGCACAGCGAAATCCAGTCCCGTAAGGAGGTGTCGATTTGGCTTTTGCATGGATTGATCTTCGGGTCTGAGGTGAGTCCGTCTATCTCCGGCAAGAGGACTGACATTGTGTTGTCGTCTTGACTTCGTACCGCCTGTTTCTTTTTTTCTCTCAACAAATCTGTGCATCTTCATGTCCGATGGCCCCGATGCACGGTGCGGTGCTCCGTTGCATCCCGGATCATTTGGTGCTAGCATGATGTGTGCGGTGGGTGCTCACGTTGCTATCACGTCCCTTCCAGGCCTGCCCTGCCTCGCGGCCCACCTCCGTTTCGTCCATTTACTCTACCCTTTAAGCACATGACACGTAGCCAGCATCATATCACCAGGTGCGTCCAACATGAGGTGAAAGATCTTTGATCATCTAGCTCCATCCAACAGAGAAATCATTTCCATATGCGACTTTGCGCCATACTGTGCGCCAGTTGCCGTCCATTCAGTCCTTCATATCCCAAACGCGCTGCGATAATGTCCGACCCATGTTGCGCTTGCTTTCACTTCTAATGCCACCTTCATGTCCCCCTCGCCACTATCAGAGCATCCAAGATGCCTTCCTCGGCGCATATCCTGAACGTTGACGCGCTCACATGTCCTCTTCTTTGTTCATGGGTTACGTGCCCCTTTCCGCGGTGCCTCTCCCCTTGTGTCAAAGTAATCCTGTACCACGATCACCCGCTTCAATGTTCTTGACGCCGATGTGATGGGCGCTGTTCAGATTATTATTATACTCTGCTGCTGCCCGCTTCTCCGCAAAAGCCTATCAAGTTTAGACGAAGCAGCTGCCTGAAACCGCTAACGCCTGCATTTCCTGGATACCGTAATCTCCGTCTTTGAAGCGCAAAATAAAAGATACATAATGGGTGTCGTTGTCCGACCTACTATTGCATCACGTTCCCCACCCACACGACATCTGGGTTCTAGCACCGGGAGAAGATTCTCTTCGTCTTCCCCTTCGCTTGCTGTTTTCGTGACAAGCTCCAATTCACTAGTCCCGTCCAAGTAACTTTCCAAAAAGCTTCGATAACGTGTTCATGTTTCGCTGTACCGTCTTTCTGTTGCAGCTCCAACTCATTGACGACCCTGCATCCAACCTCCCAAGCGTCCCTATCGCCGCAGTGGAGACACGGTGTAGTGTGCAACGTGCTGGCGAGATGATGTTCATCGCATGTCGCCACTGCCCCTGAGCCGTATTACGCCCGGTATGTCTGTCCTTATGATGTGGCCATGGAGAAAGAAAAACTCTATTTCTATGGTACAAGCTGTGGTAGCGGGCATGCATGTCCAGCGTGCCCCTCCATCTCCCGTCCATCGCCACGAATGCGGCTGTGCGCCCTAATTTGTATGCTTGTCCCCTTTCCGCAGTGCGTTTCCCGTGCGACACACACTGCATCCATCACGCTTGTCAATGTAAAACTTGACCACCTGACCGGGCGTAGCGCGCGCGTTGTCGTTCGCGTGCACACACACCCGAACTCGGGAGAGGAAGTGAAACCGCCGCCACCCCCAGATTACCTATGCCCCGGTTCAGCTGGACGAGCGAACCTTTCGGCAAGCTGTCATTGGAGTTCCCCCCCAACGGAACTGGGCGGTATACTGTCACGAAATCTTCCACGTCCGTCTATCACGTCATTCATATATCCACCGAGTGAAATGCACAGCACTCTATTAACTTGAGGACGTCGGTAAAGCTTGACGCGTCGCGTAAAAATGACGGCGTCGCGTCGTTCATAAAGGTGCTCATCGTTTCCGCAGACCGTGTTCTTGCCTGGGGGGGGGGGTGGGATAGAAAGGTCGAGGAAAGGATCAAACATACCTGCTGGCTCTAGTGCTGCCGATTGAGAATTTTCCATGGAGCCGCGTCTGTGACCCCCGGAAGGCCCGGCGGGTGGGGGCTCAACACTGCGAAACGCCGTGAATAACTCGCTCGGTCTGCCACCCGTTTTGTTGTTTTCTGGGCGTCCTTATCTGATCCACGAGGATCTCAACACCACCCGCGCGTTGGACGATCGTACGTCCTCGACATATTTGCAAATCGTACCTCGCAGCAACGCAGCGAAGCGTGGGGCGGGACCATATATATAGATATATATATAATATATAGCGATGCCGACTCCATGTGTAGCCCACAGCCTCCTTTCCCAGTTCCGTTTCCCAGCTTCCCCTCCGAGAGATACGAAGCTCGTTCGGGGGGAAGATGCCCCTTCGGCCGTGTAGACTCCATCTGAGTCTAGATGGAGAGGATCCCCCGATTCTGGTTCGTGTTTCATGCGTCAACCTATCGTGATCATGTCTTTTCCCATGGGCGAACAAGTCTTCCGGGCCGCGCTGGGATGGGCAATGTCCGCCCCCCCCCCCTTCACCTGCCATCGCCCCATCAAACAGGGCTGCGGGGGGGAAAGGACTTGTGTGCCTGGTACGGCACAGCAGAGAGGAGAGCAAGGCTCAATCTGGAATGCTCGCCGCGACCTCGGGCCCGTTCTGCCAACGAAATTTCCCGACGTACGTGCCGTGCCTATCAAGAAAAGGATTTCGGGCCGTCCCGTCTGTCTCCGTCGGGTGTGTCAAACGTTAGGGACGACAGGTCGAAGGGGCGAGTGGTGCGGCTCCCTCTCTGTCAAGCCAAGCCATACGAACTCGTCCCACTCTTCGGGGGGGATCGTCATCGATCTCAGACGGGATGGGAGGTTTCAATGGTCCCCTTTGCGGCTCGCATGTGGCAAGCGGCGGACAAGTCTAATTCGGTTAGATGCGCGCGTGGGCAGTTTAGAGGGCCCACTCGGACGATCTCGGACCTGGGGGAGGGGAGAAACAGGAACCGCAGACGGGAAAAACCTAGTCAGAATGAACCAGTTAGGGAAACCTGCTGATAGGGGGGTTGCACCGGCTGTTTGCGTAGTTCGTAGACCTCGGAGCACGACGCCCGACGGAACGAATGTGTGACGAGTCGAGCACACACTGCACCAAGCTTTGTGTTCCTCCATGGTTATCTATCGTAGACCACCCGAGGTCTCATGGAAGGGCGGACTCCATGCGTCCACATGCGAGCGTAGGGTGTCCCCCCCCTCGACAGGCCATCAGCATACTTGAATAACGGACCAACACGATGGGGACTTTTCATGATCGATGCCTTGCATGCATGTTCCCTCGTTCCAGTATATTCCCAAACGAGACCCCAACACAGTGAGTGTCTCACGGCGAGCGTTCTCGACGAAAAGTGCAATCAAGACGACGAACTTTGCAACATTTCTCCCCCCCCCCCTTATGTATGTGGGGTGATATTTTTTCCTTGACGAGAAGAAAAGAAAAGCCATGTCCTTTCTAGTCGGTGGGCGAGAGAGAGTGGCGATGCAGTGGCTGTGGTTATAGCGGGCAGTTCGAGCGCGTTCGCCGTCTCCCAAATGCGAGATCGACGTTCGTGCCGAGTCACATCACAGCATGGAAGGAGAGGGTTCGTTCAGCTTTCGCTGGGCGTTTCGTGGAACGTGTGTCCGCCATCGGTACATATCGATTTTCCACCCCCGAGGGAGAGAAGAATGACATGCGTGTGTGCATGTGTAACCAAAGATGTACCACTTCATTGATCGTACCCCAAACGAGCGCGGGTTTCGTGCGTGCAGTGGCTGCGCGTTTCCCGACGGCGTTCGACGGTTGGAGCGGAACTCGCCTCCGTTCCAAACATGCAAGGAATTTAAATAAAAGAATTGGAAAGGTCTTTCGAGAAACACGAGGGAACCCCGCCCCCCCCCCCCGGGAAATTGACATTGACGAATCCCTCCGCATTGAACCAGAGGACGATGGGCCATGGTTCCACAAACAGTCTCGGGGATCCACGTACGCGCAGACTGGATGATGATGATCACCCTGAGCACACGACCCGAGGAGCCGCCGCATCAGAACAAGGCGACCCGCGCGTCATATGCCCCCCCACACAAGTTGGACACACACGTCTTTGGCGAGAAAGTTTGATACGATCGAGGAAGTAACCCTCACGGGAAAATGTTTGCAGAGGCGGTGATATTCCAGCACCTCTGCACGACTTTTTTTTTTTTTTTTTTTTTCGACCACCGGGTTCGACAAACTTGGGGGGCGCTCGACATCTCGGTTCTTCGGGGTTGTTCTCCTGCAACTGCGAACAGGCGTGAGGGTTACCGCGATCTAAAAAAAGGACTTGCGAGCCGTCCATATGCTCCCGTGTCTCACACCAGCGATGGGGGACGGTTCTTCTTTTCGCTCGGTCCACCCTCGGAATGAAAAAAAAACGAGCTCGCGGAGCGGACAGGCAACGATCTCCACATCCACGCCAAAGAAGGCGCCCCGTGATCATCTTCGCCTCCGCCATCACCCTTGTACTAGTACAGGGACCCTCCCAAACCCAAGCGACAAGATCGCTTTTTTCGCTGAACGAAACCATCGCTCGGTGGTGCACTACCCGGCACACGTCCCATCGAACGATAGCGTCGGAACTGTCAATGACCGCTCCCTCGAGCCCTGAACTAACTTTGAACGGGCAGTTCTGCCACGTCTTTCTCTTTTTTTTTTTTCCCCCTCCTCACCCCTACATCATCGAATACGCTCGTGGTTATTTCTACGAGAAACTCGGACCCAAATCTGCACCGGAACTTTGCTTGGCTAGTCCGATCAAACGAAACGTCTTTTTTTTATAGGATACAGACACGATGTGTATTTTATTTTGTGCAAATATGTGGGCGGCTTAGTTCACTGCGGGGGGGGGGGGGGGGTGCACCCACGTTCGAGAAACCCCAGGTGCGGGGG
>JBBPOI010000718.1:0-10197 GCA_038091355.1 Phylloboletellus chloephorus
ATTCGAGTGTAGAGAGTATAGGACGTGTGTGCACCCCGGTTCTGGAGCATCTGGGCTACACTCCCACCCGCGCATTGGAGTGAGGAAGACGCGTCGTTGGAGGAGGGGATCATGAGGATCCGCAGACGCCACGACCGTCCCTGGAAACCTTTCTGTTGAACGAGCTGATACAAGGAATTGGAGCAACATCGCGCACCTGCACCGTCAGCGCCGAACGTGCTTCCGAAGGCAATACCTGGATACTTCCCGAGACGGATCCAAAGCTACCAGCAAGAGTCCGGCTCAACGTTCGACTCGACATGGTCACAAGCATACTGACATCCCTGTGGTTGAACGACACGGCGCCCATCTTCACCAGGACCTGTCCCTTCTGCAGGGCGGGTATGGGACGCCTCTCAATCACTGCGTCATGATAGAGTGGCATCCTCTCGGCGGGAGACTTGATCACCACCAATGCGCCAGTTTCCTTTGGTAGTGCCATCGACGATGGGTGTGAAGGAAAGACTCTACTTCACTATTCAACACAAGCTAGACGAGATCAACCACCCCGCGCCGCGGAGACGCGACCGCGACGACCTTTCCTTCGAAACTAAGCAACTCTCCTCCTTTCGTAGCAACCATATCACAGTCGAATGCCTTCCGAGTAACGCCCAGCAATTTCTCCACGTTCGTCGTCGCCATTGTCAGGGCATCCGCCATGCTAATCAAGCCATGGGAGTCTATGTGTGCCTATTCGAGGAGAGAGGTTGCATCATGATTAGTTGGCGAATGTACTGCATTCCACAGAGTAATCACCCAGGCAGCGTCCCATCTCAGATTGCGCGCAGCCCATGCGGACATTTGGGGTTCTTCCTGGACTCCTTGGTGTCCGATGCCAACGGTTACCCCGTGGGCGAACAACGTAGTGATGAGGCTTTGCTCCGTAACAGGCGGCCCGTGCATGCTAAAGCAGGGCACATCAGTCAATCAAAGAGTGCGTATGCGATGAGCTGACTGACATCCGGCGACCCTCCCAGGTATACGGGAATGATCTGGGAGGCGTGACGATAACGCCTACATTAGCATCTGCAAGCTCAGCAGCAATGAGGTGTGCTTCGGCAGCTCCCACTATGGTCATCTTCATTGGTGTAGCGGAAATCGCTTCTACCTCTTGCTTGAGCTTCAGAAGAGTGGCAATGATGTCGGCGTTTTTCGCGTTGACGACGAGAGGAAGCTCTCCCTGTACGAGGTGCCGTCAGATTCATGTTTTCCTGCAAATTCGTGAAAAAGAACCTTGAAAATTACTTCAAAGGATGCTCCCCTTTCGCCTGTGTACGGCCCCAACAGAAGACGACGGAGCGCCGCTATCTGCGTGCTCACACTTGGTCCTCCATTTTGGTGTAGGATGGTGATGTGGACGGCAGTGACATCTTGGAGCACGGCTTCATTCTCCAATCGGTGTTTCGCGCCAAGGTAGAAGTGAGTGCCCAAACCGCCAAGTAAACCGTCCGAAATTGGCGACGCGATCGCGGTCGAAACACCGGACCGATAAGCAAGCCTTCACACAGAATCATCAGCATGTCTAGCACACACCTATTGAAGCTACAGCACTTACAGAGCATCTCGACCTCCAAACATTAGACCGTCCACGGCACGAATGATGCTACCTTCACCCAGGACAACTGGAATGGACCCCTCCAGTGGATCGAAGACAGGACCATCAGAGGTACACATCTCCAAGGCAATGTCCTGCAGACCGAGCGCGGACCCTGAAGATACTAAAGCGGGGGTGATAGAGCCGCCTTCCAAGCTGATCACTGGCAGTCGTCCTCTATCGACGAAAGCATTGCAAGATCCCATGGAGCCCGCGCAGACGATTTCCCCACGTTCAACGATGACGATGCCCTCGTCGTCGGCATTCCGGGTCTGGAATGCAGAATGTACTCCGGATTCATCCCTCTTCCACATGCTGGATACGTTTCGGAACACAACATTGCCAGAGCTAATTGGAGTAGCTTCCAAAGGAGGTAGTCCGACGAACTTGACAGCAGCCTTGGCTTCCTCATCAAAGTTTGGAGTGATCGGAGCAGCCTGCCTCCCATCTGTCTTGCTTGCAAAAGACACCTGAAGTTGAGGTATTCCGTCGATGAACACTTGCACAGGCATAGCACCTAGAGCCAATGGATGGCTGTCCCAGATGACAAGATCTGAGATGCTCTTCCTAAGTACCGAGCGTGAATCACATTTAACACTTGCGAACTTACCTCCATCATAACCTGCGAAAGGCTGTCAGTGACTAAAAACATTTCATGAGGCATTACTTGCCTTTCTTGATGTAACCGAGACGGTGCTCCAGCCCAAGTACATGAGCAGCATTCGTTGTGACAGAAGCAAGTGCAACGTTCGCAGGAAGCCCGTAGTAGTGGGCTTGCTGAGCTTCATGCAAAAGCCAGCGAGATTGAATAGCTGGGTGGTCACTCTAGGACGAAAACAGGTCACTGACGCTCCACGATCAAACTGAGATGACTTACCTTCATGACAACTTTGAGACCATGGTCATTTAGGATGCGAGGAGCAAATTCCGAATGGCGAAACGCTTCACGCTTGTACCTTGTAAGGTCAGTTTTGACTCCTAAACCAGGTGCGAACTGTGCCACCTTGAGAACGCTGCAAACATCGCAAGTGCGGGAGGATGCTCTGCAAAGGACGATCAGTTGCCGGTTCATTCAGTGAAGTTCGGTCTGACCATAGGCTCGCTTGAGGACATCAGGAACAAGGTAAGCCTCGTGGGCATGATGGAAGGCGGCAACCGGAAACTGGAATTAGTTGGACAGCTAAGAAGCAAGTGAGTATACCGATGCTGGACAGGATGCTGGACAATACACATACCCTCACGAAAGCATCGAGGTCTACAGCCTCATAGCAATGCGTTTGAACCTGAAGAAGTGTGTTTCTTCTCTTATAACATTACATGTCCAGCAATGCATTTACCTTGACTTTCCCCCTTAAGATATCCACGAGGGCTTCCCATTTCAAATCCTCCGGGAACTGGCCTAGTCCTTCCCATTCGTCAGCGAGAGCTTTCGAGCAATACTCGTCTTGCTGGTTCTTGATCTGGCGGGCATGTTCGTAGCTACGAGCCAATTGCTATACTGAGCGAAACCAACCAATTGTGGGTGCTCACGCTTCACGGTACGACCATACAGTGTCCATTCTCGTTCCTGAATAAACCAGTGCTGAAAGGAAAACATTGGGTTGGGCAGGAGCAGGTCAAAATCACGGTACGCACAGGGGTTCTCTCCTGGTAATATAAATGCTGTTAATACATATGCGTATCCATGACAGATACGCACCACAGGCATGCCTACAAAGAGCATCAGCGGAGCCCCGAGTATGTGAAATGCGAAACTATGACATACTTCATATGGCGCCAACGCGGTGGTATATCGTGGTCGACCTGTGTACCATTGAGGCCATAGGGTGGATCGACCAACATTGACGAAGGTGACCTTTCGCTGGTTGACCGTAGTTTGATTACGAACGCCTGTCCGCCTGTAGTGAAGTCAGGGTCAGTCTATGATGAACCAACCAGGACGGAAAGCGGCTACCGATGGCATCAGCGGACCCGGGAAGAATGAGAGAGGTAGTTACGCCGCCGGCGATGGAAGAAGCATAGCTGTCGTCGTGCGTGTTCAAACCATCGAGCGACCGCAACCACGGCAAAGTGAGACCCTTGAAAGAGTTATCGTCGACTGCCCCTTGAAGACGTGGGGACGCCGAAACAGCGATGTGAGAATGAGCATCGATGATGCTTCAAGATCATGGTCAGGACCAGGCCAGTCAGCTCTGAGACCTACTCACCCTGGAGTCACCCAGGCACCCTATACATGTCACTTGATCATCCGTTCACGGTAGTCTGGTACTTACCTTGGCATCGATCTCTGTGACATTGACCTTATTCACCAAGGAGCTGGCGTTCCCGACGCTCGTGATCAAACCGTGCTCTAGTACGATATTCCCATGAACGATGTTCATACCACCGTCGAGGCCGGTCCAGATAGACGCATTCCGAATCAGAACGGGCAGCGTTCCTGGCTGATACCTATCTGACTGCGCGCGGGCAGTGAACCCCGGAGGGGATGCCGGCTTGACTGTCAACGAGCGACATTTCGCGAGCGTTTCGGGGGCATGGAGTGGTACGCGGAGATGGGAAGGGGGATGATGGACCGAAAGGAGGGGAATCTTGAGTGAGAAATAGACGGCTGCGAGTACGAACACGGCGAGCACAGGCCAGGCTCGCTTGTTCGACCTGCGGGACGATGAGAGACCCATGTTCATGCCTCCGCTCCGTGGCCAGTCCTGTTCCATGGGACCTTGATCACACGAATGATAATATTGTCCACGTCTCACACCAACCGCATGTAGGGCCTGCTGTTCTCGAGCTCAAAGCGCTACTTGGTAGCTGGTACTTGGAAGTTACCTTTGTGTGACCACGGCTGCTCCGACCGGTGATAACATGTATGACTACAATCAGTCGGCAGGACATTTGCGGTACCGTTGCTCTTGAACATTGTTCACGATGACACTGACATGAGGGATATAATGCTGGGAAGCGTTCAGGATTGCGCGCTAAGAAACTACATCAAGGATCTAATGCCACCCCTGGTCCAAGCATATGCATTAAAAGGGAGCGAGGAGCATCTTTCTAGGGTCCTCGATGTAATCGCGGACCTTGACTGCAAACGCAACGTTAGCTCGAGATACGCAACAACACGATGTACCAACGAACCAAGGAAAGTGACGGCTTCCCGGCCGTCGAGAAGACGATGGTCATAAGTGAGGGCGACAATCATTATCGGTCGGATAACAATATTGCCGTTCACGACAACCGGTTTGTCTTTGATAGCATGCATACCGAGCACGGCAGACTGTGGGAGGTTGATGATGGGGGTTCCGTACAGGGAACCGAAGACACCACCATTGGAGCTGAACGCCTGTTGTTAGTCTGATTCACAGTGCGACAGAGGGACGGACTGACATGGTGAATGTCCCTCCAGCCATATCCTCGAGAGTAAGCTTCCCATCTCTGGCCTGAGACGGTCGTGAGCCTACGAGCTACATCGGATGAGATGATTTAGGCACCTTCTCGCCTAGAGAGGCAATCTCTTTCTCGATCGCGACGAAATTCATGGCTTCCGCGTTCCTGACGACGGGCGTGACCAAGCCTTTGGGGGTGGCAACAGCAACGCTGAGGTCGACATAGTCGTGGTAAACAATCTCATCACCATCGATGGCCGAGTTGGCGGCAGGGATCTCTTGCAATGCGAGCGTGCAAGCGCGAGCGAATGCGCTCATGAAACCAAGCTTGACGGCGTGCTCCTTGAGGACTTCATCCTTGTACTTCTTGCGCATGTCCATGAGGGAAGACATGTCGATTTCATTGAAGGTGGTCAAGGAAGCGGCGGCGTTTTGAGACTCCTTGAGGCGTTCGGCGATGCGCAAACGCATGCGGCTCATTTTCACCTAAGTAGAGTTGACGACGGAACGACGGGCAGGGGGAAGGAATAGCTTACCCTAGTCTCATTGCGGCTGCCCGGTACCGTGGAAGGGGCAGCAGCCACAGGTTTTGATTCCTGTCTGACCTCCTTGGATTCTTTGGGTGCCTCCGGAAAGCGCTTTTGTGGCGGAGCGGGGGGTGGTGCGGGTTGCTCATTGAGTGCCTGGGTCGTCTTTGGGGATTCAGACGGCTGGGTGGGCACTTGGGATGGCTTCTCCTCCTTGGGTGCAGCTGCAGCTGAAGGAATGAGATTAGTCTCGGACCAAATGAGCCTGAAGAGCAATACGTACCAACATCTCCCGCCTCTATTCTGAAGAGGTCCTGTCCGACGGTGACAGTGTCCTCTTCGTTTGCAAGGAGCTCGACGATGGTGCCGGAAAGAGGAGCGTTGACGGTGACATCGATCTTCACCAGGGTCGACGAGTTCAAGGGGCGGACGAACGGAAGGAGATGGAGGTCTCACCTTGTCCGTTTCGATGGTGGCAACCTCTTCGTCAGCCTCGACGATGTCGCCAACTTGTTTCGACCAGGACCTGAGAGTGCCCTCTGAGATGGATTCTGCCATCATAGGGACCTTGACGGTCTCGGCTAAGGACTGTCGTTACGCTCTGCGGAGGGAAAGCTGAGATAGAACGGACCTTGGAAGAGATGGGAAGCGTGGAACTGTGCGCGGATTAGATGGGAGAGGGCGGCATGGCTGGCGACGGTTGAGCAGCGTCGCCGAGGATGACACGGAAAGCGCACCGAGTCGTGGACACGCCAGAGCCTGCAAACGCGGCACGGCAGCGTGCAACAGCAATGACACGTTTTGAAAGCATCGTTGCAGGAGGAGAGGGTGCAAACTAAAATGTATAGCCACCGCTACCGCTACCGCTACAGTCTCCCCACCGCCCACCCGTCCCACCCGCTCCGTCCCCCAATCCTCCGTCCCACCGTCACCGTACACCGTCCTTCCTCCATCTCCGCAACCACCTTTCCAGCGATCACCGCAGCCGCCAACGGTGCCCACCCTGCCGCAATACACCCAAGCCTCCCATACCCGAACGAGTACAGGTCCGCGCGCACGCCCATCCGCGATGGATGGAACCGCATCGGCTCAAATTCCGACGCATTCTCCCCGTACTCCTCAGTTTGGTGCACCGCCTCGATGTCCGCTATCTCGATCCCGCGCCCGCGCGCGACCAACCCGCGCCACCACGGTCCCGACTCGGCCGAGCCGCGGGCGATGTGCCTTGTTGGCGGGTGCAGTCGAAGCACTTCCAAAATAATTGCCTGCATGCTTGGCTGCCGGCCGTTCTCCCCGAACGCTTGGAACCGTTCCTCCGTGGGGTCTCTTGCGAATGCAGTCACGATATCGCGTAGCGTGTTGTCGCGGCAACCGTAGACATAAGCTATTGTCACCGCGACAACTCGCCACATCGTCTCGTACGCGGGGAGGACAAAGTTCAACGGGTTGGGATACTGATCACGATCAGTAATCCACCCGTCCATGTGCTCGACGAGCCTATGCAGGCTGTCTTCTTGGCCCATGGCCGCCGCGTCTTTCATCTTGGAGTCATTCCACCGTTTGTTGATGATGGTGGTGACGTAGACAACGTCGTCGTGATGCAGCGCTTCTGGATTAACTTTGAATAGTTCTGTGAGGATGACAACAAACGTGACGCATTGCACAAAAGTGGCGTATTCCATGTCCCGTTCGATAGGGAGGAACTGACGTGTGGCTTCTCCAGCGCTCACGGCCAATGCATTCCATGCACGATCCTTTGTGCCCGCGCTGGCGATGAGAGCTTTGGCCCTCGTGGTGAAGGTTTTATGTACCTTCGTGTCGCCGCTGACGAATGTGCTCGTCAGCCCAAAAGCATGAACTAATCGTTGGTTCGGGGCGGCTCGCGCGAGGAGCATGCTCCTTAGAGAGCCGTCCGGTGGGTTGAGGAGGCTACGGACTTTCTCAGCGCTCCTGTACGTCCGCGTCCGCGGGGTCCAGAACAGTTTTGACGCTACCAAAGCGAGGGGGAGAAGAAAGAGGATCCAGTGAATCATGCTGTTGGTTGGGTCAGTCACCCCATTGGATTTCGACCTACTTATTTATCGTCAGGGTGCCAACGGCAAGGTTTGCTGCGCAGAAGTTACTTCTGTGCAGATCGTCCTAGGTCCCACCCCGTGCCTCAGTTAGCATTGACAGGAGATCCCCACGCACCCACAGATGGGCGAGATGGTATCGCATCGAGCAAGTCATCTTGAGTTTGAATGGACTACTTTACTGATGTCGACCCACAGCAAGTACTATATGGGGTGGATTTCCCCCATTTCCTGAGAGTCAATGTTTCAGGTTACAGCAACTTATGACACTTTTACCCGCTTCGTTAAGAGTCACTGCCTACTTGGAGTTCTGCGCCCCGTTGTGTGTGATCCACAGCTTGCACGCGACTCCCTCGATGTTGCTGTGGCGGAGCGCTGCTCAGTCATGTGCCTTGCCCCGGTGTTTCTTCCCGTAGTATGGATGTAGGAAGCGTGCAGAGTCTTCCTGCGTTCCGAATGGTCCAATCTGAGGCCCCATCGAACCTCGGCGATTTCGATGTGTCACGGTGAAGACGGCGCACCCGTCGACTGAAGCATCCCGAACGCCACGACAAGCGCAGTCGGTGTCAGCATCGTGCCCTTCTCGCAGACTTGTCGGGTGTCCGCTGGTTACATGGAACATCAGAGGCCGCGAACTACCGAGGCGCATGATGCCTGAGTGAATTGCCACCTCGTCACTAGACACGTCGACGGTATCAATGTACACAGCCAACTAAGTAGTAAGTACGTACTGCGAGAACTGGAGTGCACCCTCGAAGGACCAGCACCCTCCTCCGCCAGAGGAAACCTCCTCTCCTCCGCCAACCCTGGTATCATAGTACGCCACCTCCTCCCCGCACCGACCCATCGGTGTCATGGTGCAACTTCCTTCTCCTTGCCTTTCCTCGACGGTGGAGGTGCTGCGACACTCAAACTAGGCAAGCTTGCCGCTGCAGCACCACCCGACGGCGTCCAAGAGCCTAATCGTCTCGTGCCCTTGAGTCCCGTCGGCGACGCTGTTCCGTTCGTCGCTGCTGAAAGCGTGATGCGGTTCGGTGAATGTGAGGGACTACTGGGCATTGAGGAATGTGACAGAGGTTTGGATGGCGATATCTGTGGCGTAGACTGGGACCCGCCCTGATTGGCCTCCGTGAGGAGGAACTCGACCCACAGACGGGAGAACGACTGTCAGAGAACGGTCAAACGAAAAACGTCAACCGTCATCAGACACGCACCTCCGTCTCGTCCGTCTTCTCCAACTCCACGTTCTTACTTTTAGTTGGCGATGCTGCCCCATTGTTTCTCCCCCAAAACAATCCGCCCCCTCCAGAGGACCCATTCCCCGTTGCTCCAGCGCCGGATGCCGTTCCTAAGCTCCTAATCAAACCAGCTCTTTCCCTCTCCGCATCTCCCCATCCAAGAATCGTTCCGAGCAGTCCTAACATCTCGAATCTTTTCGGATCGGCGCGAGGGGTAGACAGGAAGGAAAGAAGCACATTGGTTACGAGTCGACGGTCCACGTTTGTGCCAGAGGAGGATTTCCGGAGCCGGTGGAGCGCCTCAATAAGATGTTCGTTCATGATGACGGCTGGCGAGGCGAGGACTTTAGCAAAGGTAAAGGAGCCAAGGAGTGAACTGGGGAAACACCTTCATGTCGTAGCTTTCCGATGAGGAGGTTCTTTTCCTTGAGCTCCTGCTCTAATTCCGATGTTCGAGATGCGTTGCTCTTGTTCTCGTCTAGTTGAAGCTGTGTTGGGAGTAAGATAGGGCACCTCGGGCAAAGACATAGGGAGGTAAACCTCGGCATCGAGTGCGCGCCGCTTATAGTCCGCCAAGGAGAGCGTAGCGTCGTCAAGCTGCGTCTTGTATGCTTTCACAGCTTGGTGGAGTTCGTGCTCCCTTGCTAGTGCGTGTCAATACAACTCCATGGCCGCCGTAAGGCAAGCGAGAGCACACCTGTTTGAAAATCCTCGAGAACAGACTGCAGATTTGCGGCGGTCTCTTTCGCAGCGTCGAGCTCCACCCTTTCCTTCTGCCTCGTCTCCCTCTCTAGATCGAGTTCCCTCCTGAGCGCGTCGGTGGTCGACCTGGCTTCCTCGGCGGCGAGCCTGTCCTGCATAGCGACCCTCTCCCACTCGTCGCTCTCCAAACGGCACCGCTCGAGCTCTGCCAGCGTATCCCTCAACTCCCTCTCGCTCGCAGCAGACTCGTGCAGATCCCTGGTCCGAAGCAGGTCCAGTTCGCGAGCCGCGCGCTCGCTCTCGGCATGCGAGGCAATAAGTTCGGCCTTGAGCGTCTCGACGGTCGCGGAGAGGTCCTCGTTCTGGGCAGAGAGTGTCTGAATGTGCAGTTCGCGACGATCGAGTTCTTCCTAGGCGGAAATGGTTAGTTGGCGTGCTCCCGGACGAGTCAAAGTGCCGGGGAGGCACACGCACGGCATCCTGTTTGAGCTTGTTGCCCAGTGTGGTGCGCATGGTGGTGAGCTTCGCGAGGAGGTTGCGGTACTGGGCGGCGAGGTCCTCTTTTTCCTCGCGCTCGCGATCGAGCTGCATGCGCAGCCGCTCGAGGGGGGGAAGGTCGTGGTCGGGGGCATGAGGGAGGGA
>JBBPOI010000719.1:0-10190 GCA_038091355.1 Phylloboletellus chloephorus
AATAAAACCTGTTTTCCCCCCCCCCTCTAAGGTAACTTCATGCTCCTCAAGAACTGGAGCATTTCGATGTGTAGCTTGTGTCTGCACACTCCCTTCCTTGCATTTTTTTTTTGGATAGAGCCCGAGAAATCCTTCGGGAGAACTTAGGAAGTTCATCGTTGCGTCTTCCCTTTCCCGCATTCAGCTTGAAACCTGGTGGAAGTCCTTCAGAAGGACCATCAGTCTAGCAGGCAAAGCGTTTCTCCTCCTCGTTGCTCCCTGAGTACCTCGGGAGCACCAAGTTACAAGATTCCGGTGATCAAGAAGGAAGAATCGCTGTTATAAACGCATTACTTCTCCTATATGGGCAAATGCCCCTATAGTAAAAGAATCAGACTTGGCCAGGATTGAACGCTCGACCTGGCATAATACTTAGCTATTACATAAGCATGTCACGTGACCTAACACGTGTTTTTAATCTCCGCTTTATTAATAACATGAGACGTACAGCCTTCTTAATTACCGCTTCTATTATGCTTCTTATTCACACATGTTTGACACATATTCTAATTAGAACCTTCTATTTCCCATGCACAGCTTGGTCCGTGCACAGTGGTCTGGGATATATAAAGAACCATGTATCATAGTTAATCTCCAGCTTAATTCACTTGTTTGCTTCGGCAGCAAGTCCATTGAGTAGTAGCTAGTGCATGAGTGAGATTTAGGTAGTCTTCAAGGCCCCTCACTAGCACTTCGGTATTAGTGGCTGGTCTTTTCTCTAAGTACTCGTTTCCTTGCCAGTCAGCATGGTACTATGAACCATTGCACATTTGTAACAAGTCCTAGAGGTGTTGTGGCAATCCTAAAGCCAAAGAATGGCCCTGGACGCTCACACTAAACCTCAACGAGTTAAAACGATCAATCGAACCAAGCTGTAGGCGTTAACCCACAAGAACTTGACTAGAGTTCTTGGGGTGCTTTCATTCACCCTTATATATCCTAGTTACATGGTCCGTGCGCACAGTGCAGCGTATTACTAATGCTATGTAAGATAAGAGCAGATATTGCTATTCACTTACTATGAATGCTATGTATTACTAACAAGGTTCAGTATGATTACATGAGATGACATGAAAAGAATAAACAAATATATAATTCCTGCTGTCACGTGCATGTTCCCATGATCACATGACTGAAAAGCAAATATTTACTAAAGGAGCACTCAGCAGCTCAACTTCATAAATATAATGAAAATAAATATTGACCGCCAAGACAGGGGCTAAAAAGCGAGTGCACAGCAGCTCAAGCTTTGTGTTTCTAACAGGTGTAGTGCGCCCCCTTCGACCTAGATAGTGGAGTCCCTGTGGAACTTGTCTTAAGACTTGTAACAATCGCTGTTTCTTCTATATCCTCTCTTCTTTGGGAAAGCTTCAGTCGACCCCAACGATCATTCAATCCTTCCTTTTAAGGAAGAAGAAAGAAAATTCAGTGAACGAGCCCCCATACTTGAATTCACTCCACCCCCGGCTAGAATTCTGATGCCAGAGGTTCAAATACCAATTCCTCTCCCTGTTCCTCATTGGGAACAACAGGAGTTTCAACACATTCGCTCTTTCCTTCATGCGTGGTCTAAGATCAAACCCTCCCATCGCACCCCCTATGTTTTGACCGGTCGTCATGTATGCTGGTGAACCATCCAGCCCTGCTCAAGGGCTTTCTACTCATGAGCTGCTCCAGCAGCTCATAAATATGCAGGCACAATTAAACCTGCTTGTTCAAAATCAGAACCAAAAGCCTACTGTGGCTGAGGTTCTCAAGGTGGCCCAAGACCCGGGCCTTTACGATGGAGCCTCTAAAGGCTTCGATTCTTGGTGGATGCATATTCGTATCTACCTTAATTCTGTCAATGGGTCTTCGTTGACAGACAAGGAAAGGACCATCGCTGTGTTGACATGGTTGGGGTCTGAGGATGGCACAGATTGTCATGGAGCAGCGGCCTATGGCCGTTCTAATTTAAATAACTTCCTGCGAGCAGAAGCTCTTGCCGAGGAAGCAGCCGAAAGAGATCCGGCTACTCTTCCATACCGCTGGCCGGACATCAAGGTTTTGAAAAATGTTAGAAACACAAAGCTTGAGCTGCTGTGCGCTCGCTTTAAAGCCCCTGTCTTGGTGGATAATATTTATTTTCATTATATTTATGAAGTTGAGCTGCTGAGCGCTCCTTCAGTAAATATTCGTTTTCCAGTCACGTGACCATGGGAACATGCATGTGACCATGGGAATTATCTATCCCCTTACCCTTTCACCTCTTCACACTTTCACGATATCACATCTTCACATATTTCACCATTTCACGTAATCACATTAAAAACTTGTAGTATAGATAACAAGTATAGCAAGCGAATAGCAATATTCGCTCTTATCATATATAGTATTAGTAATATGCTGCGTATATGCGCACGGACCATGTAGCTTTAGTATATAAGGATGAATGAATACGCCCCAAGAACTCTAGTCAAGTTCTTGTGGGTTTTGGCCATAAGCTTGGTTCGATCTATTATCTTCTAGTTGAGGTATAGTGTGAGCGCGCAGGGTCTTTCTTAGACTCTAGTGTTGCCACAAAAAATGCACTGGTTTTGCATTTCAAATCCTCCAACACGGGGGATTATGCATTCGCTCAGTTAGAGTGATGCATTCAGGGTCTGCGGGAATGGACACAGGAATTAGTAGTTCACTGGTTGAATTTATGGGAAGAATCTGGGACTGATAACGCCCTCGGAGTAAGACTTCTCGAGAAGGCTATAAGGCCTTCTATCATGAAACAGATTTACCTGCAAGATTGCAGGGAGAAGTTAGTGTCAGAATATATTCTGACAGTTATGAAATTCAGCACAGCCGAAGAATCTTTTGCTCTTCGAGGGCAATACCAGGCGCAATCCTGGTCCAACAAAACTACTACTGCTGCTCCCTCTGGCAGAGCATGTATTTATCTGGGCGCTGGAGAGCCCATGAATATCGGGGCTGCTGGTAAGCCTACCTGTTTTAACTGCAGGCAGTCCGATCATCGGATGGCTAGATGCCCCCTATCCAAGAATCCCTGCCCCGAGTGTAGGGATCTTCCTTGGATCTCTCCATGCACAGATCAGGGATCGTCCCTGGATCTGCCCGCACAGCCTTCTATTCATATCCGTGCTATGTGGGGCTATGCTCTTCATTTACCAAGATCTCGGTGAGATCTCATACATGTGTTTACCTTATGTCTTTCATTTCCGTCTAGGCTGTGGCACAGCACCAAGGCGATCTATAAATGAATAAGTAAAAGCATAGTGGTGCACAAACCGTCGACGGTTTGTGCTTGGTGCATAAAGTGTCAATAAAATAGCAGAAAAATAAGGGAAATGCATAGTAAATGTTACCGCCTGTAACAATCCCTGTATTCCACAGTTCGAATATCAACTTGGCCTCAGCTCCTCTCCATCCTCTGAGTCTCCCCAGGCTCTACTCTTAGATCACTCACTAGATTAGTCCCTCCATAGACTAAGTCTCACCCCCTTCACTCCGCTCCGACCTCCAAAATCCGGGACTGACTTGCGGCAGAGGCGCACCACATAAGGTGAAGCCAACGTCCCACAAACCTGAGAACTAACTCCGCCCTCCGGAGTTGTGCTGAAGCTGACCCAGGCCTTGCCTGACAGTTCAGCACCTCCGTCTTCATGCCGACCTCCAACCCTCCATCCCGTCAGTCGACTTTGATAGTCATTTCCAACAAGAACAAGCATCCGTCCCTTTTTAACACATAGCATATTTGTTTTCCAACACAAGTAGGGTTAGCTGGGTGGTATCTCTGCCCTTTATATTACTTAGAATTATGTAAGTTACATAATTAGACAGGATTGAAGCACAGCATCCATGAGAATCTTATGTTATTTACTAATTAATGACTGATAACATCATGCTCAAAAAAGTGTCCCAATGACATGTCATTTTGAGATGGTTATATCTCAATTCCATGGCGACCAAATCACATAACTAAGGGCTCATTCTCAGGGAAATGGATAGGGCTATTGATTACCCTGCAAGACTTAGAGCTAACTCCTTCTGGTTCTCTTGCAAATATCAAATCTGTCCAAAGTTACTAAACATTGGGACACTTTTTTGAGCCATTGTAATAGAAGTGGTAATTAAGAAGGCATGTATGCCTCATGTTATTAATAAATCAGAGATTAAAAACACATGTTGGGTCACATGACATGCTTATGTAACAGAGTATTATGCTAGGTCAAGCGTTCAATCCTAGCCAAGTCCAACTCTTTTACTAGAGGGGTGTTTGTCTGCCTAGGAAATATAAAGCATTTATAACAGTAGGACCGGAGTTGACCAGAGCTACAATACATCAATCTAAGAGTAAAGAACTAAGTAACATACAGCTCACCTCAGCTGCTGCCTAAAATGAGGTGGAAACAACGGAGGTGTTTGTGGGTGAAGAGATAGTATGTGGTAAAGGCACACTCGTACCTCAATAAGTGTCAAAAGGGAAAAAGATGAGGAGCGAGGGGAGGGGTGTGCAAGTGACATTACCGAGCAGTGATGTTTTACCGTGGAAGCAGATGGAACCCCGGAGTTGGTTGTATTTTGTCACACGCTAACTGTAGTGCTCAGTTCTGCAAAAGGATGCTGCATGAAGGGGCATTCATATGAATAAGATCAGTTGCTTCTATCTAGCATGTAAGTAATCCACTATCCCGTCTCCCACCAGAATATCGGGACCAGCCGCATCTCGCCAACCACCCACGTTTCGCAGCATACCCGCGCTGTCACGAGTTACGCGCAGATTTAGGACAACCTTTGCGTTATCCAACTGAACCCCACGCATACTCGTGGAGCACCGTCCAACTCGTCAACTTCAACATGGCTTTTGCTCCCGTTGCTGTAGCACTGTGCGTTTGGTTCTCTGTATGGTTCCTCAAGCGCAAAACGCACCGCAATCCTTACCCCCCCGGTCCGTGGACTCGTGCGCTGCCATTCGTCGGGAGTGCGATCAACGTCGACTTTGAATCACCTTACTTGGCTTACACCGACTGGGCAAAGTCATACGGTTGGTACTTGTAGAGTGTCCCTATGCGTTGCGTCATGACACAGTGGCATAGGTGCTATCGTTTACACACGCATGCTCGGCGATGACGTGCTTTTGCTCAGCAACGAGAGACTGTTGAAGCCGCTGACTGAGGGATACCGCTCAACCGTTTATGCCTCCCGACTGCCTTTTCCTTTCCTCAAGCGGTCGGTTCGTTCTTTTTCCAGTACTAAACACGGCATTCAATACTTCATTAGCTTCGGTGTCGACTTTCATACAGCAATGATCCCCTACGGCGCGGAATGGCGTCAACACAGGTCGGGAAAGTCGTAGCTACCAGATACTCATTGAATTTGACCGGTAGGGCACTCCTTCATCAAGCACTGCGCCAAGAGTTGATCCATCAACACCAGGGCTTGTTTCTGAACAAGGCAAGGTCGTTAGCTCTCGTCCTCGTCGATAAAGCCACCCCGGAGAATTTAGGTGAACTGTTGAAACAGTGAGATCATATTCATCGCCGCGTCCCACCTTGTCTGCTGAACCGTGCGCAACAGTTTTGCCGCATCCACCGCTTTGGAATTCACGTATGGCTACAAGGCACAGCACGATGATCCGGTCATGAACGCTACCAGTGAGCACGCCAAGTCAACGCTGGCAGGGCGCATGTCGCCTGAGACGGTTTCCCTGATCCACAAGCTTCCATTCTGTAGTAATTCGTCTTTTGTTTGTTCTGCGGTTGGCTTACTGTCAATCTGTCCCTGTTTTTTTGTCAGTTGAGTACATTCCGGGCTTCCTGCTGGGCACATCCTTTAGCACGAAGCTGGTTTCAAAGATAAGAGACACACCATACGAGCATTTGAAACAAGAATTGGTGCGTGGTTTATGGTTTCATCGCGTTTTTTCGAGTTACTAGATATCCTCAAGAGCCACATGTCGGAAGTGTCCCCCGCCATGGTCCACGTGCTGAAGAGTCAGGAGAACTCCAAGACACGAGCATCGGAACTAACATTGAGGAATGTTGCCGCCACAATACATATATGTGCGTCCCTTTCGCTTGAACGCCCACGTGTCCTGACCATTGGATTTCCAGCCGCGATTGATAATGTAAGGTCACATACGCGTACATGCTGTCTAATCAGTACTTGCCATGCTAGATTGCTGCTACGCTACAAACATTCATGTTGACAATGACCATGTTCCCAGAAAAACAGCAGAAAGCGCAAGAGGAGCTCGACCGCGTGATTGGCCCAGAAAGACTCCCGACGTTCAAAGATCGTCCATCGCTTCCATACGTCGATGCTCTCATCTGCGAATGCCTCCGCTGGCACCCAACCTCGCCTACAGGTGAGTCGCTGCGTTCCTTCCTAGATCTAACCCGAATTGAGGCGTAGCGAGGTGTGGCTCACTATACGACCGAGGATGACATCTTTGAAGACTACTACATCCCCAAAGGTCACCCCTAGCGCAGTCTACGTGACGCCCGTCGACTCCTAACGCGTTCCCTCGCAGGCTCGCTCGTCAAATTCAATACGTGGCACGTTCAGCCTCCGTCGTCCCATTTCATCCCCACATCTGACGTCCACTCCCACTCAGGGCCGTCTCGCGCGCATGCGAGGCTCCGAGTTCCTTCGAGCCCGAACGACACTTGCTTCCGGACGGCGAGATATCTCCGGACTCCCGCGTCGCCAGCGGGTTTCTCTACGGAAACTTTGGCTTCGGAAGACGGTGGGTAGCCCACGCCCGGCGAACGTTTTCGTTTACTGTTTTTTTTTTTTTTTTTTTTCGCCGACCCCTGCTTACGGGCGTGCGCGCGCGTGTGTGTGTGTTCCAGCGTTTGTCCTGGTCGCGCGTACGCGGATAGCGTCTTGTGGGCCGCTGTGGTACAGATCCTCGCTATGTTGTCTGTCTCTGGTCCGGAAGCTGCGCGCCGAAAGGCGATTGGTATGTGGGACGGGGAGTACGAAGGAAGCCTCACAGCGTAAGTGAATGTGATTCCCGATGACGAAAAAGAAATAACGTCGACGGTGTCGCGCAGACGCCCCAAAGCATTCCAACACGAGATAAAGGTCCGCTCTCATGCGAGAGAAGCGCTCCTTCGTGAAGCCATCCATTTGGATTGATCGTGCTTTTACGCGACGAAATCACTAGTATGTTCCGTCTGGCTGTTCGAAAGTGTTTCTATCACAGCTCTCGAGTCTGTTTAGAACTCTGAGAACGACGCGATCTTCCTGAGCTACGTGCTAGTCTGTGTATACAAAGATGAACAGAAATATGAAGCACTTCAGTGCTCTTGAACAAGGGGCACTTCACCGCTATCTCATGAAAACGGACATAGATGAATTCACAGCGCCTCGACCTTCAAAGGCAACGCGAGCGAGCCTGTCTCTGCGATGCTCGGAAATTGAAGACCGGACGAACGCCATGCAATCTCCCGGCCCGCCAAGGAGAATCTGAATGAACTCAGGAGAATCAAGGTGACAACCTCTGAGAGGATGTGAGTCGTTACTCTAGCGCTAGACGAGGGAAAAGGGACGCACTGAGCTCCAGCAAACCATACTGGAAGCTGAACCAATCGATCAGCCGTCCGACGGTGAAATTTCATGCTATACATACCCCCTGATGTAAGGGATCAGTATGGCACGACGGTAATTAACTGAAGGAAGTGGTGCGTACAGACATGCGGACCCACCACCCCAGAACGTCATGCTTCACGGAACAGCGGATTAGCCGAGATCTCATACTGGAATAAATCTCCCAGTCCTCACATGTGTGAATAAATCCCAGGCAAACCCGAGTTGACCACCGTGTCGGGCAATGGAGATAGCCAGCGCTCCGGTTTGAGTTCCAAAGCATCTTCGCCCCAGATCTGAACGGACGTGTTGGGCATCAAGATGCTGGCGAAAACGGTCGTTCCAGCCGGCACCAATACGTGGTAGATCTCTTGGCCGTCTCGTCCCGTAATTGGATTTTTCAACGGCAGGACGGTATGTTTGACGGCACTAGACGGAAATAAGTGTCAGACTACCCACGGGATGAAACAGGGGGGTTTTCCTGACCATCTCAAGACAGCCGGGACCGGGGCATGCCTGATCTCGCATGAGCACACGCGCCCGTACGAGTCAACCCAATGCGACTCACAGGCGCAACACCTCGCGGATAAACGCGTCGGTGTAAGCCATCGTGGCCAATTCCTCGAATTCTAGTTCTTCCGCACCGCTGCGTTCGCGCGCAAGACGGCCTTCGTCGCGGATCCGATCTTGCATGTCTGGATTCTGCGCTAGAACGTGGAGCAGCCGGGAGAAGGCGGACGACGTCGTGTCCACGGCTCCAAAGATCAGCGCATTGACGTGCCCGAGCAAGTGGGAGTCTGGCATCGAGATGGCGTTGTTTTGCTTTGCTTGCAGGTTGCTGCGCACTGTTTGCGAGTCACGTTGAGCAGATCGAGAGACACACGAGACGATCGGGCGTGCACGCACGCAAGACGCTCATGAGATCTCTCCCGAGCCCGTTTAGTTCCGCGTCTTTGTCGAGCAACGCAGCTTTCCTCGCTGACAACAGTTTCTTCGAGCTTTCGTCCATGACACGAACGATGTGGACGAGCTCTTGCAAGGAACGGGCTGGGACAGTACGTGCCAGGAAACGACGAAGCGGAAGAGGAAATAGCGGGGCCAATGCCCTGGCTGTGGGGTTCTGAAACAACTTGGGACTGAAATGCGGTGGTGTGGAAGACGAACAGGGGAGGTTCGAACTCGACGTACAGCAGATCCTTCACAGCGGACGCGTATTCGTCAGGCTTGTCATCGATGAATTTGTCGAAACTGTATCCTATCAATCGACGGACGAGTCAAGGGGAGGGCCGGGTCAACGGGGGTTGCGACCGTACCGAGACCGCCTTGTCCAATGAGCTCCAGGGCGACTCGAGCAGCCCAAGGTAATAGATCGATCTCCGGGGGATTCGACTGGACTATAGTGTGGAGCGCATCGCGGAGCTGTGGAAGATAGTGGAGGAGAAAGCTGGAGAAAGCCAGGAGACGTACCTTGCGTGCGACTGAGTGAAACACGGGCACGAGTTCGTGTATGTGAGACTTTGCAAAGACCGGGTGCAACTGCTTTCGGTGCTTGCGATGAACTTCCCCTGCAGCCAAGTCAATGGCGGGGACGCGACGGCGTCATTTTCCATACCTGTGGTGCCCGGCAGACCCTCTCCGAAGAGAACTGAATTGGTTCTAGGTAGAGTCAGGCCACATACGCGCTGGAAACAAACGACTCACGCAAGGACCTCGGAGGGCAGCTGCCATACGGACGTGTCGTTGACCGAGATCGACTGCAGCGCCAGAGGATCTGACACGAATAATTCTCGCGCCTGTGCAAGTCAGTCGGATGAATCTTGGAAAGTTGCTACTAGGACATACCCCGAAAGCACCGTCGAGCCTCACCACGCCGCCGTATTCTTTTGTGATTTCCTCCATAAACTTCACTCCGGCGGTTGGATGCCACATCTGTGGCCGGTTCCCTGAGCGCGCAGTGAGTGTGTACGTCGACAGGGAAACGAGGGGGAATGCCTTGGAGCCATCGCCCGGATCCTGGGCCACGAATATTGTCCAGAGAATGCGATACGAAGAACCTCTTGACAACCCACCAGGTCACCGCACCAGCCACCGCGGAAGAAAGTATCCAGGAGATGGAGATCAACGGAGACGGGGCCATTGTCATCTCAAAGACAAAACAATCACGACTCACTACGCCCAGCCCCGCTCTTTATCATAGCCAGACGGCGTGAGATAGCAAGTCTCCCATGCTTGGGCCACGAGACCGACCCCTTGTGCGACACGGATCACCGGACACCTCATAAATACTACGCGGATCGACTGCATGGTCTAGTGGACCTCCGAGGTGCCTTTCCTGTTCCCTCATGGCCCTTGCTCTTAGCTTGACCGACCTTGCAATACTGATCCTGTTGTTCGTGGTATGCCGCATGGCATTCCTCGACGTCGACTCGGACTCTTCCCGTCGTCTCATCCCGCTTCAGGGGATATCCATTTATCACGCTTGGAGATTCGTGGCCTCTCGGTATGGGTTCATGCAATCCGCCTTCGAGACGGCCCCACTCTTTCAGTTCTGGGTCGCTGGAAAACGC
>JBBPOI010000720.1:0-10187 GCA_038091355.1 Phylloboletellus chloephorus
ATTCCAACCGTCGGTAAGTCCAAGCCTTTGTCTTCTCATTGGAAATCATGTTTCAGTTCGATCTACGCATGAAATTCCGGAGTTGACTCACAGGTGATATTTTATTTTGTCTTCGATAATTTCAAAACAGAGCTCCGGACTGACTGGGCTCCGCTGTGATGGTATTAAAGAGGACGAGGAAAGAGCGAGAAGGGGAGGGATTCACGGGGGGGAAACTTTTGACTTTAACCCACAGGGGAGACACTTTCCCACTTTTTACTTTAATTCCTTACTCTTGTCGTTCACCCGACGAAATCTACCTTACTCTTGACCTTTTTCGACAATTCCAACTGATCCGGACTTGTATCACCATCCGTCCTAACTCCGGACTGGAGTTCCCGGACTTGTGGGCCACCGCCCAGAGCATAAAAGCAGACTTGTCCAGAAAAGAGCTGAGTACCTCCGAAACCCGTTTCTTAATTTTTGCTTCGTTCTCCACATTCCTTCGAGACTATCCTTACGGGAGTCGAGAAGTTTTGCATTCTGGTTACTCCGGGATATTCTACCGCCCTCCTTTTCCCTGTAGGGTCAAACATATCGCACCCTTCTTATACTCCCCCTCCTACTAACCCGAACGGATTTACCTGCTAGGGAAAGACAGAGACACAGGGGGTATGCACCCCACAACGTGACCATGGGAATTATCTATACTGTCACCCTTTCACCTCTTCACACCTTCACGATATCACACCTTCACATATTTCACCATTTCACATAATCAAATTAAACCTTGTAGCAATAGATAACAATTATAGCAAGCGAATAGCAATACTCGCTCTTATCATAGGTAGTATTAGTAATATGCTGCGCAGTGCACACGGACCATGTAGCTAAAGTATATAAGAGTGAATGAAAGTGCTCCAAGAACTTTAGTCAAGTTCTTGTGGGTTAACACCTACAGCTTGGTTTGATCCATCGTTTTATTCTGTTGAGGTTTAGTGTGAGCATCCAGGGCCATTCTTTGGCTTTAGGATTGCCACAGTTCACACTCCTAAGTAATTATTTAGTATTACTATTATGGAAACTCCATTACAGTAGTTACCAAGTCACACCAGTGACATGTCACATACCCTGTAACGTATATAAGACTGGCTGCAGCATGCGCCACAATAGAGTTCTCTTGACCTCTAACCACGACTTGCTCAGCACAAGTCATACCCAGGTAAGCTATTGCTTTCCCCTTGCATCCTAGCCTGCTTCAACACATCAGTCTAGGAGTAAATACTAGGTAAAGCTCGCCTGCTGCCTAAGGCGAGGCAGAAACAACTGAGGTGTTTGTGGGTGAAGGGAAGAGTTTATATAGTATGCAGTAAAGGCACACTCATACCTCAATAAGTGTCAAAGGGAAAAAGATGAGGAGTGAGGTGAGGGGTGTGCAAGTGACATTACTGAGTGGCAATGTTTTACTGCAGAAATGGAAGGAACTCCAGAGTTGGTAGTCCAAACTCTGGAGTTAGGAGCTTCTATTTGGAGCTCTGGAGATACTTCCGAAGTAGGTCATATTTTGTCAATATAGTGTACCCTCGAATCACACTAATTCACCTCAGACATTGGGGGCTGTCATGCCTGCTATCACTTGGTTCTCCCGGCCGGCCGAGATCAATTAGATCACGCAATTTACAATCAGTAACATCTCTGAGGTCTTTATTTAAATTCTGCCATGTTCACATCTGTAAAATCATCAAATTAAATGGACTCGCTGCAGGCCTAACAAAGAAGCACGACAATAACGAGAATTCAAGACAGGGTTACTCCTCCATCGACGGTAATCTATGTCAAAGTTAATTGAGCATGCCATCCAGTTCGATCTGTCAAAGAAACTGGAACTTACGCATTGCCCTGGGTGAATCACAGTGTAAGCAGGTGCACGTGAGATCGAAACAAATAGATGCTTGCCAGTTATAAAGTGTGCCTCCTTCGAGGCAAGATAGCTGACGAGACTTGCAACATCTTCCGGCTGACCCTCGTGTTTGATGGGACGCCTAGTTATGAACTACCAGTGGCATATGATCGGGTGCGGTGAGAAGCATGAGATGGGAAAGCTTACGCCCATGATCCAGTCGACCGATTCTTTATCAGCCCGCGCAAGCTCGCCATCGGCTCCAAGCATGCTCTCCACTGTCCAAACTTAGTCCCAATTCAGCAATCAAAATATCGGTCCACACTCGCCCATTGGGGTTTGGATAACACCGGGTGCGTACGCATTCACGGTAATGCCGTATCGCCCAAGTTCCAGCGCTGACTCGATCATATCACAGCTCGGTCAAGAGAAAAATGAAAAATACCGGCAACTTGTGTGAGGCCCCTGACGGCGAACTTGCTGGCGGAATACGCACATACCAACGGATGTGCCGTCTTTCCCACGATGGAGCTCGCGCCAATAATCCGCCCTCCACGCCCTTGCTCGATCATCTTCTCGGCTGCATATTTATAGCACAAGAAAGGACCACGCGCGTTGACGGCCATGACACGCTCCCACACGTCGAGTCCGGCTGCAGTTTTTCAGTCAGAGCCGCGGGAAAAAAGGGGTGAGAGCGGCCGCCCACTTGATGTCAACAATGATGCATGAGCGACGCCCGCGTTCGCTACCATCTGTAAGGGGGGGGTAGAACAAATCTCATTCGAACGAGGCACACGGTACGCACGACATCGAGACCACCTAGTTCTTTGGCAGCTTCTTGTACCATCCCTTTGACCTGCTCTTCGGATGTCACATCTGCAGGGACCAAAAGCGTTTTTCGACCGATCTGCTCGATGTCATCGGCGACAGCACGCAGCTGGTCACGTCTGGACGAGAGGTCGCTCAGAGCGATGTCGAAGCCATCCCTGGCAAGACGAAGTGCGATACCACGTCCAATACCCTGGGCGGACCCGGTGATGAGAGCGATCCCTTTGACGATAGACATGCTCTGAAGTATGGGTGACAGCAGACGCCTGTGATGACTGCCTGACTTTATATAAGTCTTCCACACTAGCAGCGGGCCGCAGATGGTCCAAAAAAAGTAAAGCGACCGTGTTCCCTCTGGATCACGGAGAAATTCTGCTCTCTAGTCACAGAGCTTGTGTAATGATTTATTGGGATACGTGTGGTGGGTGCAAGTGAGATCTGCCATTGATGACTACGGTCAAGTGAATGGAGAGCATCCTGGACCGTGTGCGTAATGGAGTCACTCACTGCAACGCTAACTTGCTCACCTTGTGGTGAGAGGGCAGCAAATGCAGCTTTGTTGGTAGGGAGCTGATGGGAACTGATGGGCCACGCCGGAAGGCCGGTGTAACTGGTGATGGAAGCATTCAGTTCCGTTTGGTTTTTTTGGAATGATTTTCCTGGAAGTGAATGGATATGATTGATACGTTCAGTCCCTTTCGAACGCGTTCGGAGGCGTTCAGGTATGGATCTCGCAGTCTCTGCTTTCTCTGACGCAGGGGTTGTCCGTTCCCTTCCTCCTGTACTCTCCCCATTAAATATGCGTTGGATCCTCCTACGTGCAAGCAGCAACAGCCATGGAATGTAAACTGGGTGAGCACGTCTTCATTCGATTGCACTGCAGTCCATACCTATGGCGACACCTGGAATGTTCATCAATTTCTGTATCAGAATTTCTATGCAGACAAGCCAGGGTGCAGGACCCTGAATGCAAGGTACATGCCAGCGCGAGCCACCCCTGGCACTGGTATGTCCAATCGAAATTTCCTTCCGACGGTGGGCCCTCTTCTTTTGCACAGCAGTCACTCAGGTGGCTCAAGAGCCCAGTCCAGGAGCCCTTTCTTTGTGCTGCCTCTGTGCCAAGTTCATCCAGTCACGAAGCACTGCCTGCCCTGCACTGCCCTGCCAACCAATCAGACGCTAGGAGCTTCAGCCTCCGGGGCGACTCGAGTGTCGTTAAAAGGAACACTGGGAGCCTTTTCCAAGGTCGATAAAGTTATTCCCACCTCATACGCTCCCTCCGCCATGATCCTCACACTCTCCTCTGAAAGTGTTCGCAATGCAGTCTTCACGGACGAGCGTGGGCTACCCATGTTCAAGAGCAACACGCCCTTTCGTTTAGGCGTGCGTACGACGACCGTCAGTCGTTATAAGACACACTCGGGGAGGTTTGAGGACGACCCCGTTGAAGTGATGGGTCAGATCGATTGGCACTGTTGGGGGTCCTCGATATTCAACATCGGAGGGACGAAGTTGGAATCCAGCGTCTTCCTGCAAAGGCATGGGTTCACTGGAAGGTGAGGTCTATATGTCAGCGGACGTGGACGTTCGGAGATGGATGGGGACTCACCCTTCGACACGCTGGCGTGTAGGAAACGCACGTTCACTGGGCCTGATCGTGGTCGTTACAGATGGGACATGTGCGGCAGGGTTGTCGTGGTGGGTCCTACATAACTCGGTGTGTCGCTCTCGTTCAGCTCTCTCATCCGTTTCTCGCAGCTTTCTCTCGACGACGGTTCGCGAGCCGAGATCGCGCGGTACCATAGATCTACCCTCGGCATTATAGGAAAGCGGCGGGATGCACGCTTGGAGATTGCACCCCAGGCAGAGCGTATGCTGGACCTCGTCATCCTTACCTTTATCTATGTGGAGAAGTTACGCATGGACACGGAGAAGAGGCGACGGAGGGCAGCGGCATCGGGTGGAGGTCCCTGACTTGAGATGCAGTTCCCTGTCATCGGGCAGCTTTTACGTTCTGAGTCCCACACAAGCCCTAGCACATAATCAGTGAGTTGAAATCCTCTTAGTACACTCACGCATCGCGCAGTCCTACTATCTGCATTTCCACTTGAGTCATATGAAGGTACTAAGCTCTTCCCGCTCCCCCATCCGCTCTCTTCCACCGCGTGCATCATGATTGTTGGAGGCGGATAGGCGCGAGTATGAAGGGACCTCAGACAAGATGAGAGACGAAGGCTAGGCTTGGAGCTACTGTCCCCTAATGTACAGCTCGTCTTAAATACTAGACTACTCAGTAGCTAGAGTAATCTTATAGATTAGTGATCCTCTGCGTCATTAGTATCTAGCTGCGTCATTGATACTACTCGGCTAAACTCGGCCGAGTGTAGCTTGTTCATGTTTGGCCTAGTGGCCAAATGCTCGTGTTCCAACAATGATCATCGCACGATGCAATATCTTTACCTCAGCCTCGAAGGATTGGAAAAATCAACCAACTTGAAGGCGCTCTTGAGCTTAACCCATAACGATTCTGATCTCATTCTGAATAAACACGGGACCGTGCACGGAGCACCTGAGAGCTAGTGAGCTATGTATACCTGTGAACGACGGCAAGCGTCTCGGACGTGCGAGTCTCCAAGTCCCTCGTCCCCCCTAATGATACTCGTCTGGTCAACACGTCCGCCAACCGCAACAATGTTTTTCTCCGCGGACCGCACGTAGCATGGCATTGTTCAAGTCGTGCCCTCGCAGGACGCCCCTGGTGATACCCTCCTCTGGTTTCTCATCAACACAACACACTGGTCGTTGTAGGTAAAAGTCGGTGTCGTCGAGAGGAACTAACACGCTTGCCAGCGTTTGAACCACGGTGCGTTGTCATGTTGGAGGCCAGGGGATCAGTCGAATGACAGATGAACTCTGCCGCACCCCGAAGGCAAAGGGCTGAGACTGACTCCCAGTAGGAGAGCGACGCGCGAATGATTGCGTAGGTGTCCCTCTCATGGACTCCCAAGATATCTATCCAGTGTGAGATGAGAATGTAGTCCCCTCAGGACCACTGACACGGAAACGCGAGGGACCCGGAGTTAGGTAGGCTGTTGATGATTGTCGATTCATCGTCGTGTCAAGGTAAGCTGGAGCAGTAGGATCCGTCAATGGATAGTTCGTTTTCCCCACAGAGGAAACTCAGAGGCGTCGTCGTTGCGATGTTTCGACACTTTCAACATCGTCCATAGCACCATCTGAGAGTGACAACTATGCAGCCTTCAAAAAAAAAAATCGAGCCCTCAGAAGTAACTCAATAGGCAGAGCAGAATATGTGCGCTACCCGTTCGCAAATACCTTCAAGCTACATCTCCATCTCCTCAGCTACGTCTGCCTCTGCAGAACCCTTTCCGAGTTTGCTTGTGAAATCATCAACGATCCCAGTGCTCGCCGGATCGTCTCTTCGCGTGGTATCCTCGAACAGTATTCTGACCACCTCCGAACCATCGGTTTCTCCAGCTTGAGAGGCGATGCTCGTCAAGCTCGCCTGCGGGATCAGCGGCTTCACGGCAGACGCCACCTGCGGCGCAGGGATACCGAGTGCATCCGCGAGCGCGTTCAACGAGCTTTCCAACCCGCCTCCCCCTCCCTCCGCCAGTCGATCCGACTTTTTCGACTCGCACGACGACGACGACGACGACGACCCCCTGTCTCCGCCTCCGAACCCCCACCCTGTCCGGCGGACGTCCTCCCACAGCAGTTTCCGTCCCGAATCGCCGACGACGATCCCCCACCATCCGACCTCCTCTTTCAAGCACTCCAAGAACGTCACCATCGCGTGGACGTACCACCCGAGGAACACCAGCGCCAGGAATGCGAGCCCGTATATGAATCGCTTCAGCGGCGTGCCCGAGCCTGGCGGAGCGACCTCCGCGAGAAGTTTATTCTTTTCGCTATGGCCAGTCTCTGAGGTCTCGGCCGGGGGGTGTGCGGGCGGGGGGGGCTTGGATGGTACAGCGCTGGAGGTGGCACTGGTGGTACCCGGGGCGGTGTGACGGTGGTGAAGGTGGTGGTCTGCTTGTCCGTGCAACGTGGACGTGGTTGGCGTCGAGGGCGGGGACTGCTTGGATTGGCTTGTGCGTTTTCTGGTGGCAGGCATTTTGTTGGTGGGCATTGAAACCGGAGGGCAAAAATATTTAAAGGGGTCATGAGTGGTAGCGTGACGTCAGATCATGTGATGAGCTCCTCCTCAACTTGAGACAGCCGTAGATGAGACACATTGACACGCTTGAATTTTTCGATGCATTGTAGACTCTATGTATTGTACACGTTCTAATTCTTCAACAATGACCGCCCGGTCATCTCTACACCATGCATCAACAAAGATGCATCCGACAACCGATCTCCACCACTCACCTTCGGGCTGCGGCAACCCCATAATCGCAAGCACGGTGGGTGCGACATCCGCCAACGCTCCTGCTTCCTCCGGCGAGGTCGCTCCCTCGTCGTACTTTACGAACTCGAGGCCCTCGCCTGTCATGATGAACGGTACCTTGTTCGTCGTGTGCGCCGTGTGCGGCGCCCCGGTCTCTAGATTCACCATCTGCTCCGCATTTCCGTGGTCGGCGGTGACGAGCAAGACGTATCCAGCCTTCTCGCATGCGTCGTATATTGTCCCGACAGCCTTGTCAGTGGCCGTGATGGCCTTGACGGCCGCCTCGTAGACGCCCGTGTGCCCCACCATGTCGGGGGGAGCAAAGTTGCACATGACGAACTCGTGTTTCTCACTCAAAACAACCTCGGCCACTTTGACCGCCACCTCTTGTACGCTCATCTCTGGCTGCAGGTCGTACGTCGCCACCTTTGGAGAAGCGATCATGTGGCGTTCTTCGGAGGGAAAGTGTTTCTCGACACCACCGTTGAAGAAGAAGGTGACGTGGGCGTATTTCTCTGTCTCGGCGATGTGGGCTTGGGAAAGCCCTTGTTTGGAGAGCCATTCCGCGAGGACGTTCGTCATTAGTTGAGGTGGGAACGCGATGGGGAACGGGAACTCGGCGTTGTAACGGGACATGGTGGTGACGTGCTGGTCCGAGACGCGAGTAAGTCATCCAATGTTAGTGGCGAAAGGAGTAAGAGCTTACGAGGTCTTTGGGGACGTGCACGTCCATGGGCTTATCTGGGAGCCCGATGACGGTCACGAGCTCACGCATGCGGTCCG
The DNA here is from genome assembly GCA_038091355.1 of Phylloboletellus chloephorus. Taxonomy (NCBI): domain Eukaryota; kingdom Fungi; phylum Basidiomycota; class Agaricomycetes; order Boletales; family Boletaceae; genus Phylloboletellus; species Phylloboletellus chloephorus. The sequence continues at coordinate 7,905 of JBBPOI010000720.1, forward strand.
AGCGGTAGTTGAAGAAGAACAGAGTGTCCCCTTCCTTGATGCGTCCCTCATCGCCATTGACAATGATGGGCTTCAAGAACTCATCGGTCTCATTGTTGTCGTACCTCTCCTGGATCGTCTTGAGCACATCTTTGGTCGCTTCGCCCTTGCCGTCGACAAGCCCCTCGACAGCGACCTTGATACGCTCCCAACGCTTGTCACGATCCATAGCGTAGTATCGGCCAATCACAGTGGCCAGCTCACCGTATGATTGGGACTTTAGGAAGGAAAGCAAGTCCTCCGCGTAACCCTTGGCTGACTTGGGGGCAGTGTCACGTCCGTCGCCAAAGAAGTGAACATAGGTATGAGGGACGCCAGATTCTTGGGCGGTCTCGAGGAGAGCTTTGAGGTGACGTATGTGGGAATGAACACCCCCATCCGAGACCTTGTATAAGCAAGGCCGTCAAACGTGCAACAAACACGCGATGCTGCACACCGCGACGTACCAAACCGAGTAGATGCAAACGCCCGCTCCCCTCTTTAGCGCGCTGCGTGCTCTCGAGGATCGTCGCGTTCTGGTGGAACTGTCTCTTCGCGATCGACACATCGATCCTGACGATGTCCTGCCACACGATGCGTCCAGCACCGATGTTGAGGTGTCTGAGCGTGATCGCGTCACTCGGCGCACGGGCGGGATCGAGGCGGGATCGACGTACCCGACCTCCGAGTTCCCCATGAGGCCCTCGCTCAGACCGACCGCGTTGCCGTGTGCGAGAAGCGTGCGGTATGCGTGATTTTTGGCGATGGTATCCATGTTGGTGGTATCAGCCCCGTCGATGGCGTCGCCTTTCGTGCCCTTCTCGGGTGCGATGCCCCAGCCATCGTGGACGCTGTGGGGGTGAAAATATTTCACGGTGAGCCTCGAAGATGCGGTCGGTGGGACGCCCACGCACATGAGGCAGACCTTGTTCTTGACCTCGACCATGGTACAGCCTGCTGTCTAGTATTGCTTGAGAGAAGGCGGGAGGGTAATTCTAGTCTACCCGGGAGAGCGAACGATGCTCGACCTGGTGTGGAGGCAGGAGATAAGATGGAGCCTCCCAGAAATTACCAATGTGAATCAATTGATCGCTAATAACTACAGCAGCATGGCGCAGAGGAAGCGCGCGGGGCTCATAACCCCGAGGTCACTTGATCGAAACAAGTTGCTGCTATCTTTTTTTTGCTCTTCCCTCAATGCCAGCATGCTTAAATTTGTGTTTTTCGCAGTCCACGCCGTACACTCAAGCACCAGAGATTTCGTTACTAACATGAGCTGGCTGATGATGTTTGTTTCTCGGATACGGGGTGTTACGATTTTCCTTCGCTTTGACTTCTTCCTACACCGTCGAAGTCTTTCTTTGATTACCTTAACTTCTTCTTGTGCAGTCGAAATCCCATTGTGTGCAATTCATCTGTTTTCCCTTTCTCTTTTGCTTTGACTTCTTCCTATACAGTTGAAGTCTTTCTCTTTCAGGTTGACTTCCTCCTACACAGTCGAAGTCTTTCTCCCTTCGTCTTGACTTCTTCTTATACAGTCGAAGTCCCATTAAGTACTATAACTCTTCGCCCGCATACTTAACATTTAGTTTTGCATTTCTTAGTTTCACTTGACAGATCTCAGACGCGTCCAGGTACGATCTGGATCTTATACCTTTTCCTCTTACATGTTTCAGAAAGGGTTTCATCCCTTGCTTCTCTTTTTCATTTCCGTCTTCGCGTTACTAATCCTTCTATCACATTCCATGATCTTCCTTGATTAGTAATGCTACTGTTACCTTGGTCCGTGCGCGGCTCACCTTCGTATAAATACTGGAGCTGCCTGTACATAATTCCCCATTCTTGATCTACGCAATACAAGCGTAACTTCTTGCGATCCTTCAACCTCTATCGAAGTCCCTTGCTCTGGGATTATCCTCAAGGTTGTCGTATTCATACTAAGGCTCTTCAAGCCTTCGACATCTTAGGCTCTCCAAGCCTTTGTTACCTCAGGCGTCCCCAGCCTTCGACACCTCAGGCTCTCCTAGCCTTCGTCATCTCCACTGAAGCCCTCTAGGTTGCCAGCAGTTACACCAAGGCTTCCCCAAGTCTTCAACACCGGACTTTCCTCAAGTCCATTGATCTCCCACCACGGCTCACCAAGCCTGTATCCTCGATTCTTTATTCCATCGCTTTCTACTAGCGGATGTCGGTCTCTACGTGAGTATCGCCCGCTTAGGTTCAGAGCTTATATGTCAAGGTAGTCAAGAAACGCTTCGCGTAACA
>JBBPOI010000721.1:0-10176 GCA_038091355.1 Phylloboletellus chloephorus
GGAGGAGGAGTCGATCACGCAGACGGCCACCCTTGTTTGTTCGCTTGTTTACCACACCGGGACCTCCTTCATTCTGCAGTGCACACATCACCGAAGTGCTATAATGTAATCCCACTGTGCTCCCTCGCAGCTCAGAACTTGCCAAACGCCTTCGTGGCCGCCTTGTTCCTCGCCACCCGCAGCACGTTGAAGCGCACCGTCTTCGACAGCGGCCGACATTGCCCTGGTGCACCTCAGCAACCGCCGTGTCTCGTCCAGTCTCTGCTCACCAACAGTGACCGTGTCACCAGCTTCGACACGGAATGCAGGCGAAACATGCGCAGCCAGGTTCTTATGTCTCTTCTCGTAGCGGTCTGGTACGTGTCAGCACTCCAGACCAGCTAGACCACGCCCTCTACGTACTGTACTTGGGGACGTAGTGGAGATAGTCGCGGCGGATAATGATTGTCCGTGTCATTTTCGTCGAAATGACTTTGCCGGTCAGAATGCGGCCACGAATCGAGACGCTGCCGGTAAAAGGACACTTCTTGTCTGTGCACACGTGTGGACGCCGAGCTCTCATCGTACTTGAACGGACATACCGATGTACGTGCCGTGGATTGCTTCTGAGGGGGTTTTGAATCCTAGACCAACGTCCTTGTACCACCGCTTGTCTTTTGTCGAGACCTTTTTGCCTCCTTCACGAGACCGACAATCGGATTAATCCCTGATTGAACAAACATCATCTCCTACCGCGGATTTTGGCGTTTTGGAAAAGGTGCTGTTTCTGGAAAGCTTTCTCGATCTACAGAGACACATCGAGGTCACGAATCCAGCATAGTTCCTGCACACACCTGCTCGGCCATGTTGAGCTCGTTCTTGAGGATCGTGGCCCGTCGACGTCCAGCGCAAGCCACAAGGAAGAGACTATACAGACGCCGGCACTTGCCGAGCCTCGCGGGTCACAGCCGCCTATGACGCAACGCGCGTAAATGTGCGTCGTCGCGCGTGTTCGTGTCGCATACACTCACCTCATGAGGAGACAACAAACACTGCGTACGTCCCTTCCCTCTTCGTCCATCACCACGAGTCTCAATCTGTATCGCTGATAGGAAGGTTCCTCGACATGCCGAAAAACGTCAAGTCCACTCCGCCCCAGCAATCCAGCCTCGCTGAAATGTGGGGTGCAGGGAAGGAGAAACGAAAGCTGGAGGAATCGCTACCCACTGCCCTCGTTTCTGAGCACGGAGGAGAGAAGTCGGTAGCAACCGGGGAGGGGGCTGACGGTGCACCTCCCAGCTCACCTGGTTGGTGAACAGTATCCATTCTTGCTGCTCCATCGTAACGTGCACTCCTTAGCCAAACCTCACGGAACGGGATTACTGTCACCGAAACGTACAGCTTTCCATACAATGTCCAGAGAGCATGCAACACTAAGACAAATGCACAGATCACCCGAAGAAGAGACGTGTGGCCGAATCAGACGAGGAAAAGGTGGCGTTGAAGCTACTCGCTCCGGGAAAGCCATTTAAGTCTTCTTCACGACAAACTTCCACTGACGTATAACACAGCTACCCCGAGTGCTAAGGGCCCTACAAGACTCTCTTTGAGCCCTCCTGTTGTCAAAGGGAAAGGTAAAGCTAAAGCACCGTCTGGCGTCCCAGAAGAGGACGAGGAGCTTTCATCCAATGCAGCGGACGGCGAGGATGAGGCGACTGCAGAAGATGCGTTACGGTCTGAAGAAGAAGAAGCAACCCAGAAGTAAGTTGCCATATGACTTCCTATCAAATTGGCACATAATATTGCCTGCAAGTGCGGAAGAAGCGCTTTCCCGGACAAGCGAAGTTGACATCGAAGGCGGTTGGACAGTAGGAACACCGTGCGTAGCTCTCACATGCAGAACTTGAAAGCATCACTGCTTCAACGGACTCCTTAGAATACCATATGCAGCTCTCACCAAGACATTCACGCTGATCGAGGCAACTACCAAGCGACTGGAAAAAACAGCACTGCTCACGAGCTTCTTCCTGCTGGTTATGCGACGTAGCGTCAAAGGAGATATCCACTCACTCCTCCAAGTCGTCTACTTGTGTATAAACAAGGTATGGGATGTTCCAATAATGATGTCTCGATGATATTTTTTACGCTTTGTGAAGCTTAGTCCAGATTACGTTGGCGTGGAGCTGGGAATAGGAGAAAGCCTTCTCATCAAGGCAATTGGTGAGTCTACGGGTCGGAGCCTGGCAGTAGTCAAGGCAGACCTCAAGAAGGAGGGTGACCTCGGCTTGGTCGCATCGGCAAGAACGTGGTACTTTTCACGTAGCAGCACTAATGACGAGAATACTTCCCGTAGAACTCCAAGGCCAGCCAGAAGACGTTGTTCAAACCTAAGCCTTTGACGGTGCCTTTTGTATTCACCAATCTGAAAGAAATTGCGCTCTCCTCCGGTCATTCAGTGAGTCACAACTTGAAAGCGTCTCTAAGTCTTTGGCTGACTGCGACCAGTCGCAAACGAAGAAGGTATCCATCATCACCAAGTTACTGGCAGCATGCCAAGACAGTGAAGCAAAGTATATCATTCGCAGCCTGGAAGGCAAGCTTCGGATAGGAAATGCCGAGCGAACGGTGCTTGTTGCATTGGCTCATGCGGCTGTCCTCGCCGAGAATGAAGAATGTGAGAAGTTCTCGAGTGCTCTTGGTCTCGGCGACTTTACCATCGATTACAGCCGGGAAGAAGTGGAGCAAAGACAAGCTTGCAAGTCGTCTCGAAGAGGCGGCCGATATCATGAAGTCTGTGTACAGGTTCGGTTATTCTCCCTGCCGCTGGGAGTCCTGCTGACCACCTGCTAGTGAGCTTCCTAGCCATGATCTCGTCATTCCAGCTCTCCTTGCCCATGGCATCGACGGTCTTCGTTCTAAATGCAAACTTACTCCCGGTGTTCCCCTCAAGCCTATGCTTGCCAAGCCCACAAAGGCTATTGGTGAAGTCCTGGACCGCTTTGAGAACAAGCGGTTCACATGTGAATACAAGTACGATGGCGAGCGCGCACAGATTCACAAGCTTGATGATGGTACTGTGGTGGTGTTCAGTAGGAATTCTGAGGATATGAGTAGAAAGTATCCAGATCTCGTCGAGCAGCTACCTCACGTGGGTCATTTTTCACAATTGTCGGCTCATTTCTGACATCAGTCCAGTGCGTTAAACCGGAAACGAAATCATTTGTTTTTGATGCGGAGGCTGTCGCCATAGACAACACGACAGGGAAACTCATGCCGTTCCAAGAACTCAGTAAGCGCAAACGGAAAGATGTGAAAGTCGGAGATATTCAAATTCGCGTCTGCCTCTTTGCGTTTGACCTTCTTTATTTGAACGGAGAGGTATGCTCGAATGGGCGTTGTTCTACCTATCGATAAGCTAACGATGTCGCTGAAGTCATTATTGCAAAGACCACTGGTCGAGCGTAGAGAATTATTGCGACAACATTTCCAAGTCGTTTCAAGAGAATTCGGTTTTGCCAAGTCGTCGGATGGCGAGACGACTGAGCAGATCCAAGCCTTCCTTGAGGAGAGTGTGCAGGATGGCTGCGAAGGCCTCATGGTGAAGATGCTCGAGAGCGATGAAAGCCATTACGAGCCCAGTCGACGTAGCGTGAATTGGTTGAAGGTAATTGGTTCGTTCATTTTCAATTTAGTATATTGATCGTTTGCCCAGCTCAAGAAAGATTACCTCGCCGGTGTCGGTGACTCACTCGACCTAGTTGTGGTCGGGGGATACTACGGAAAAGGCAAACGCACGAATGTTTACGGTGCATTCCTTCTAGCCTGCTTCGACGCCGATTCCGAAGAGTATCAGACTATCTGCAAAATTGGAACAGGGTTCAGCGAAGAGGTGCTACAAACCCACTGGGATACCCTTCGAGCACTCGAGATGGAGAAGCCTCGTGGAGACATCAAGGTTGGTGGTGCCAAACCTGACATCTGGTTTGAGCCCAAGGCGGTCTGGGAAGTTCTCGCGGCTGATCTGAGTCTGAGTCCAATATACACCGCCGCACAAGGATTGGTGCGTTTCCCTCATCTCACGAATGCTAGGCTGATCAGCAAGATGACGGCTGTCCAGGTAGAAGAGCGGGGGATATCATTACGCTTTCCTCGGTTCATTCGGATGCGAGACGACAAGTCGGCCGATGATGCAACCGGCCCAGAACAGGTGATGGTTTGTACCTCCACATGATTCTTCCGTTGAGCCATGGATCAGATCGCAGAGATGTATGAACGTCAAACACTCGCTCAGAGGAAAGGAAAGAAGGGCAGGGGGGGGGATGGAGATATAGATGATGGATTTTGGTGATATCACACACTGACAGTGCGTTTATGTTGTACTACTCAGCGATGCCTGGATGCGATATTTGGGTTATCGAAAACTAACGACGAGTGAGGGAAACATACAGCACGCGTCGTTATTTTGCATCGGTCTTCTTGGCTTCTTGGAGGGCCTGAGTGACTGGGCCTCTTGATTCAGCTCCTAGTCCGTGTTTCTTTTCGCGACCACCGTAGTACCAATAGTTGACAAACCGAGCTCCTTGGAGAGACTGGGTTGTGGCATTGGTTGCGTGACACGCGAACAGCAGGTAATTGCGAGGTTGCACCTGCCAAGCTGCGGTGGGAGTCAGTGACAGGGGGTACGGACGATAGAATACGGACCGAACCGCATGAAGACCATCCTGTGAAATGGGGATCATTCTAGAGGACGTGGCAGATGGAGAGATGGGACGCACGAATAACAAGCAAGCGCGCTAGTCATGGTGCCCGAGATGACCTCTTCATCCTTGCTCAGGTCAGAGATGGCAGCCAAGGGGAGGCCCCAGTTCGCCACCTAGAAGAAGGGTAGGATGGGACAATGAGTGGAGGACAAAGGACTGACTGGTCCCCAGAAATGGGTGCCTGGGAAGAGAGTTAGGAAGTGGCACAGGAGCGACGGGGGCCTCTAGACTGACTAAAGAAGTACTCGCGGGCTGCTGGTGACCTGATCCAAGTGAAGAAGGTGGAAGCCATGACAGACGAGGATGAGAACGACGAACCTAACCTCCGGCCATCACGTGACATTACTTGAGTGGGCGCGTAGTGCTCAGGCGCGCATTCACATTCGCGCGCGGGACGGGGGGACGGGGGGACGGGGGGACGGGGGACGGATGGATGTTCAGGAGATCTGTGCGGCGGGGAATGTGCGATGGATGAGCTGTGGAATGCTCGACTGTCGGGGGAGTAGCTGGGAATGGCAACCAGTCTCGAACACGTTGTGGGCGCACGCCAGCTTGACCTGCCTGCCATGCACCTGCAGGCACTTGGAGGCGCCCTGTCCTCCTTTCTCTCCTGCTCCCCGCAATGCACACTGCGTTCGCCCCAAACCACAACCCCGCCTATCCCTACTATGGCCAGCCGTACCATACCTACATCCCCCCAGGATACACCCAGCAGCCCCCCCGTCCATCTTTCCCGGGCCCACAACCTCCCTACAGCAGTCCTTCCCACAGCACTCCCGATCCCTGGTCCAGGGACAAGGTCGCGTTCCCTCAGCCTCCTGCGCATCCACCTTCCCCCTCCAGGGACTCTCCGTTCATACCCCCGAACCCAGATGTGCTCGATGCTGGCCACACCCCCAAATCCCGTCTCAAGCGCGCATCCACGTCCACGCCCATTCCCGTCTCTGAGAAACCACCGCTCAGGTCTGCGTTGAAGAAGCATGGTATCAAGCGATACGACACTCTCGCCACCGTCCCGCTCGAGAGGACAAGGACCAGCTCGAGTGCTCGCCAGCGACTCGCCCCAACGACTCGCACGCACACAAACTCTAGTCCTTCTTTTCTACCCGGTGAGTATCTCTCCCACCAGATATTATCGCGCTCCTCTGACTGCCTCGCCCCCATCCCTCTAGACCACATGTTTGTCTCGTTCCACGGCACAAATGAACTTCGCCTGGGAAATGTAGCATACCAGGATACGCTTGACGAAATCAAGGAACATATCATGCCAATGTGGCCCCACGGGGTATCGAGCCAGGTCACGTCGTCCCTCTCGTGGCGCGTCACTTTCTCCAGAAACCCATGGAACGCGACAGGCTCCGACGCGGTCATGTGAGCATGCTCTCGCCCAAGCACCACTTGCCTTGACAATGCTCATAGCGTAAAACGAATGATTTCGGAGTTGTTCACTTGCTTGTGCCGCCGTGTTCGTTTTTCTTTTCTCGCTTCTAGCGGACAGCACTGGCTCTAAACACGGACTTACCACTAGGGATATCAATACTTGACTTCATTACACACAGGCTACGCGGTAAGACTATCGAGTTATCGCGAGCTTCCGTACTGATGCTGCTGCAGTACCCGCAGCTTGTATTTCGAGACATGGCTGAGGACGCAGAGTCCGACTTCTTCGTAGCCTACATGTCTCGATCAGGACACAGAATGACCCTCGTCAGGCCCCCGCGCCGTGTTGGCGAGCAGATTGGCCCCCGCCTACGTAGTGCTTGGCCGTTTAAAATAGCCGCCCAAAGCGCAAGTGAAGAGGAAATTTACAGCGTCGAACTAAAGCGAAATGCATTTGGAGGTTCGCGCGCATCCTGGCATTTTTGTTCTTGAAATCTCATTCGTTTACTCAATAGCACCGGACCTGGACAAAGATGTCTTTGCTTCTCACGCACTGCAGGAAATCAGCTTGTTGGGCTACAGACTCGAGGCTACGGTTCCGCTTCCCAGAGCAGGCTTCCTGGGATTCGGTCGCAAGAAAGAGATATGGATTTTCCGGGGGGCTCGAATACGCCACAGACCAGATTCGCGCAGTGCCAGGTCCGGACGTGCATGAGACACCCCCACTTGTGTCGGAATGGCTGGGAGTCATCGCCCGATGCTACTGTGTCTAACTATGCATTTTACAAGTATCAAGGATTGGAATGCGATGCATAGTGTAGCAGTGTATGATTGCGAATAGCCCAGCATCTGTATGAGAGGGTCCCCTCGTCAATCCGCCAAACCAGTGATCTCTTCCGCTCCAAGTACTGCCCTCATGTTAAAAACACCACCTGTGAACGAGCTCATTGCTGAGCCGTAAAAATACGATGCCCGGGAGAGCGTTGCCTGCTCTACAAGACCTATGATATCGGAGAACAAGAGACCCCAACCGAACTCGTGACGATCCTCAAAGGTTACAAGATCACGGAACATAACTGCCCCATTTTCAGAGAAATAGCGCAGTTTCTCTGGATCACTTTCGTCCGTTGCAATGAAGAATCTGAAGGATAGCACCGTTACGAAATGAATGTGCACGAGTCAGGACGTACTGGTCACCCTCCTGAGGTGGCCCTCGACGAGGTATCGAAGTGTCAGGGACAATGTCCGGAATAGAGTACGCAGTATAAAGGCGTTGCGACTGAAGCAGCTTTCGGCCTTCATTGAGGTGCTGCTTGACTCGTTGAAGGTGACCTTCATGTGAGTTGCCCCAAGCCCATCCGGCAGCTACGACTGCAGAAATGATTAATGAGCTCTAAATCAGATCGTACACCTACAGTCTCCTCGACGGATGTGCGAAGCCATCCATTGCCGTTCGTTGTTAATTGCAGAAACGCGAAGATCCAATCTCCTTGCAAGCTCGTACACCTTGTCAAGGGGGACAACATGATGTAACACCAACCGTTGGAACAGTTCTCGCATTGACTGAGTGGCAAAGCGCATTTGGCCCTGGATACGTTCGAGAAAGGTCAGTCTCACCTGTAAAAAAAAGAAAATACCCAAATACTGACAGGTTTTCGATATAGATGCGTCTCGCCTGCAAGTACAACAACATCCGCATCCACATGAGCATAATCCTCGATAAAGCCGCGAATACTTGTCCTCAGTGCCACCTGTCGTACGGGCATGACAACATGCTTGACGAAGTCCATCCCTGCGCTTTTGCCAAGCTGTAAATCAATCATATGAAAATGGAACCGTGAGTACGTACGCGCCTCGGAAGGTATACAGGACCTCCCAGCCATTCTGATTCAAGACTTCTTCTATGAACTCATCGCTCTCCAAGTCTGGTGAAGATGCAACTTCGCGGTTGACCGACTCAGGCATCTGAACAGCCAACTGGCTGACAGCATTTCGTGCATCTTCCCACTCGACTACATTCTTGTCGGGGAGTAAGCTTCTGAGTAACAGATGAGCCGTGTCATTGTCGCGGCTCTCCCAACGGCCTGCTTGGACAGCGCTCGTGTTTCCAGCTATCCAGCCACCGCGTTGCTTCATGGTGTCCGGTACCGTATCAACGCGAGTGACGCCTGCTGGGTCATACCAAATATTCTCAATCACAAAAAGAGTCGGTTTTCCCAGCGCGCGGTCACTGTGTGACTCAAATGGATCTGGGGATTGGTGGTATGCACTGCGGTTCCAGAGTCCACTCGTTGTTTCAAGTGTGGGAGGCAGTCCGGCGTACTGGAGATATTCCGCAGTGGTGATAACTGGCTGAAATCTTCTCAGCTGTGTGATATTAATCATCATAGAGATGGGTATTTGCCATCCCATTTGTTGGGCAATCGGAAGCTCGCGCCAGTCGTTCCAGCCAACTGCGTCACCTTTGTTCAGCATCAGAGCTTCGTCAGCACAGACAGATCTGGCGGCGGAATGAGACACTGTCTAAGAATTCGTTGAATGACTTACATCTCATAGGCACATGAGCGAGCATAGACGAAAGACGGGAGGACCAATGTACGATTCAGAAGCTTGGCTTGTAATGCCGAGGCTTCCACGATATAACGAACCTACAATAATATTAAGAATGAAAACAAATAAATCAGGAGAGAGGACGTGCATTATTCCAGCCTAACCCGAGGCTGTAGTCGCGTGTATAGAAGCCTCTGGTCTGCGAAACCATGGCTCTTATCTCGTCCATAGACAGATGCTCTTTGGAAAAGTCTGCGGCTTGTCCATGCGTTGCAGCGTGCGATGGCGACGATATATCGTTGACTGGGGAGTCATCTGTCGCGGAAGAAGTGGCTGAAGCTATCGAACCCTCTGTGGGCATCTCGGGAGAAAGGATGTCCGGCCGGTTAGATGCAGAGGCCACCTGGAAATCGACAGTTCGAACTGCGCCTACAACTATGACCACTGCGAAGACTAATGAGACGATAAAGATGTTTCTCCTTCTCCCAAGGACATGTTTGACAGGACGAGGGCTGCCATCTGGTGAAGGCAGTAGTGGAGCATATCGTACAGTTGTTGGCCACATGGTGCCGCGACGACAGAATATCCAACCCGCCAGGGGTAAGGTATCAATGAGGGGAGATGTGGGAACCCAAAGCCGTTGTCGTCGTGGTTTTTGTCCAGCAAGCCAACGTCAAAGGTGGTGGTACAACTGCTTCAGAAACTCTTGTCCAGGAAATTCAGAAATTCAGAAAATTCAGAAAATACTTGTCAGTGTTTCGAAGACCCTTGCATTGCATCTCTACATTTTTGCTCAGCTATGGCTACTGGTGATTACGAGGCCCCAACTGTGATTTTGAGGCTCACATCAGTGTTGTTTCATTGCAGAGCGGCAACAACGACCCGACGAATCCTGATGTGGAGTTTGTTGATACAGATGCCAGATGGCTTATCGGATTCAAAGCTCGATGCATTGACTGATGATAATTTCCGAGCACTTCAAGGTGTGGTTCATTTCCTTCTCAATGACGAGAGATTCTCGCTCATTGCCAGCAAATCAGGTCACTGTGCAGAAGCCAAAAATAAAGATTTGCACTCCTGCTCTCTCTTGCAGAACTTGTAAGGAATAGCTACATGCACTAAACCTAAACCCGCATGATGCTATGATGCTCTTGTACTACTAGTACTTAGCATAAACCAAACTAGGGACAAAGTCCCCACAGCCCTAAAAGCATTGGGCATCTTAGAATAATTGAAGACTGGAAATGGATGGTGCCGGACTCTGCTTAACGTCCATAATCGGGGACGCCACAGTCAAGGTGACTGGGAACCCTCCCTAGTGCTCTATGGGAGAACAGAAACATTATCCGATTTATGTAGTGCTGGACGGGCGCATCAAATAGCGTTGGGCGGGTGCTGTTGAACATGGCGTTACGCATCATATAAGTTCACACTTCTATGTAGTTATTTATTTACTACATTATTCAGAACTCCGTTATAGTAGTTAGCAAGTCACATCTGTGACATG
>JBBPOI010000722.1:0-10171 GCA_038091355.1 Phylloboletellus chloephorus
CACTCTGGAACACGCGCCTGGATCAATGGGTTTTCCCTTGATACGGGCAGCCCAGCTGCCCCCATGCTGACCACCAGGAACCTTGAGAAACTCGGTAGTAATTTCAACGTTGTTGGGGCTGTCCTTGAGAACCTGTACGCCGCCCTGACGAGGATCAAATACGGTCCAAGAGTAGCTATCAAGTCCGTCGCCTTGGTCGCATGCGTGGCGCGCCTCTGGATGACGTGAGCTATGAGTGCCACAGGATTTCTAAAGATGCATGACGCACTCCCGAACGCCTGGTAGTTCTGCGTCCCGAACCACACGAGGCCCGTCAAGAGAGACTGGGGCAGCCGGGGGCGAATACCGAAGTACAAGCCCGGCCTGTATGCACCCCAGTTTAAATCCTCCGTGCCATTCTCTGGGAGAGAGAATACTGCTGTCGACAAGAGCAGAAACAGCCAGAATAGCTGCATCATTGCACGGTGAACAGATCGAATGACAACTGGAGGTAATGTAGAGTCACGTGATACGCTGCATATGCTGTGCATTCTGATTTGCGCCGGCGAGGCTTGGCTACGCCCGTCACGTGCTCTACTAGCCCCGCGGTTGAGCCCTCTGATGAGACCTCACCTGCTCTACTAGCACAATTCGCGCCGTACGCGACACGTAGTAGTCTTTCATATTTAACACTCGAGCTGAGGCCCGCTTCTGGTCCCAACCTCTATCATTACCATGGACAGTCATAGCCTCGTAGACGGTGCGACGATCGTTGCCGGCCCTGCGTCCTTTGTCAATCGCAGAGATGCTAAAGGAACGTAGCGATGACTTCCCAGCCAAGCCGTACATACCGACTTCCAATGGGGTACCCCATGTCAGGACTGTCGGTCACGACTTCTCCAAGGCAGACTACGCGATGGAGGACAGACCGTTCTTTGTTCCGATTGGTAACGACGGTGTAACTGCCGCCTTACAGAAGCTCGACAACCAACTCCAACAGGTCGGCGACACTCATCATGCTACCGAACCACCTACGCTAATGCATGTACTGTTTTTTAGGCTCAAAGATGTAATCTGCTGTCGAAGAAGGTGCATATTTCCCTTCCACATTCCTGATCGCGGCGCGCTTCTTAGCACCCTGTCACGTGGATTGGTCGTGAGGTCCCTCCGGGGAGGCTCGGCCTCATCAATCACGGAGGTCTCCCCAAGATCCTGACTCGCCCAGGCCGCTATCCAGGCTTTCCTCTGCGCAACTGGTGGGCACGGGAGTGGTGTGGAACCCAGGGACGTACGTATCGACTCCTTGCTTTGAATAGCACCACTTGACTGCGGTCCTGTCAGTGTCAGATACTGCTATTGAATTCAAGGGTTTGACCGTGGTGCAAGTTTCCCAGAATCAGGTGGGTGTGGGCTTCTGAGCATCTCGAAAGTTGACTCCTTATAACGATCATGTTGTAGGCGGCGGTAGTGTCCGATCCATAGGTCAATTCACATCGTAATCTTGCTTGTCTTCGTGAACTTACGACACTTTCCAAACTGTAGAACGCATTTTTGTCATCAAGAATTCGGGTTTCGTCGCGTATGCGGTCGAGGGTCCATACGACGTACTCGCGATAGTCGACCAGACACACCTCCCAGTGGCCCTCAAGGATCACGTAACAGGTGTCACCCTGGGTTGGTGAGTTGATATCTGTTCAGGATTTCTGTATGACCTAACAGCCGCAAAGGACATATGAGGTCAAGATGAGGAGCCGCGTCGGCACTGGAAGGGAGCAGGAATATGTTGTCGCCCTCTTGTTCGTGACTTATGGGCATTCGTTCACTTCACAGATATGACTCTTTCATGCAGCCTGAATATTCCTGCAAACAACTGTGCAATTCTTCAACGTGGAGACGACTTGGAGCTACTTCCCGCGGGGCAGCATTACATTACGAATCCGAATGTTACCCTACGTGGGCTATACACTCTTGGGGAAAACCAGCTTGAGATGCCAACGAAAGACATGTGAGTGCAGCGAGCGGACAGTCTCCATCAATGTCTCAATGATATCGCCCAGTTTCACAAGAGATCAGGTCCCTGTCGGCCTACGTATCTACCTCAAATGGCGAGTATTGGGCTTCCGTACATGACTCATTAAATTATTTTTATTTTTATTGCAGGCAGCTGGTTGAACCGCTCAAAGTGGGTTCCTTCCATGTTCGCGATGATATGTCGATACTGATGTTAGGTTGAGCTCACAACTCATGGATACTCCACCCCATATGACGCGCTTCGTGACAAGACACAGTCAATTTTAACGCAAATCGTTGCACATCGTGAGTGATATTTGCTATCGCCTCACTGGGTCTGGTTGCTGTTTCAATTAGTCGACTACAGTTCAATGGTGAAACAACGTTCGCTTGGGCCGGACAACTTTGACGACGGAACGGACCCTTCGTCTGCTTTCCTCGATGCTCTCCGGACTCGTGCAATGGATGAGATGCACGAGGCTGCGTTAGAATACGGTATCGTGCTTAAGGACCTCGGTGGGTTCCTCAGTTTCAACAGAATTGAAATCACTGATGGAACCATCGATAGCCGTGATTGATAGACAATTCAAGGGCGAGATCGCGTCCACCATGGATAAACTTACTACTAGGGCGCTCGAGGCACAAGTGGAGGCTGCTGTAAGTCGTATTTTCACACCTCACTGTATCGCTCAATTCCGCCTTGGCGCAGAACGTCGATAGGGAGAACTCTAATAAGGTGAAGCAGGAGGAAGGAGCGTTGGCTGTGGCACGCATCAAGGCACAATCACGCAATGTATGTACCGAGGAGTTCTTCTGGTGAACAATATTCTGACATAGTGTTACCTCAAGACGCAAGCCGATTCTGAGGCCTACAGCGTTATCGCAGCTGCGAAAGCGCAAGCTGAGCGCACGAAGATTGAAGCTCTGGCGCAGGTCGAAGCCATCCGCCTCACTGCCAAAGCAGAGGCAGAGGCCATCCGGATCAAGGCCGCGGCGGACACTGAGGTTGTAGACCAGTTCGCGCGAGACATGGAAATGAGGCGGGTTGAGGTTTCACGAATTACGGCCTTCGGCAATAGAACAGTCTTCGTACCTTCTGATGGACCTGGGTACCAGATGGGCAGTGCAATGGCGATGGGCATGGCTGCCGCAATGGGAAGCGACGCGAGAAAGTGATGTGCGCGTGGTGGAGAAAGGACAACGACCGTATGGAAGACTGACTTGAAGCTTGTACGCGGACCCACCAATGTCGTCAATAGTTTGGTCGAAGTGTTATACGGTCTCATGTATGCGATAGGTGTCTTGGCCCATCTGCAAGTCGCTGGACTCGCTCTCTCACACTCCGTTTTTTTGGGCGAAAGTCCTCTGGTCCTGTTTCCGCCACACTCTGGCTCTGCAGACATCAATGATGCTCAGTGTTGTCGTGGAACACGCCTGAGTCACGCTGCAGTCACGTGTCACGGCATCCAGGAGGCTTTGAAAGCCACTTTGGGTTACTGCTCTACCTTCGTCCTCGACGTTGACTACGACTCCCTTCTACCACCTACTTTCTGTTAGCTTGCCTCTCTACATCACTTAGCTCCAAAATCGCCCCAGCCATTTCACAATGAGGTCGAAATTCAAGGATGAACACCCCTTTGGTATGCTATATTTCTGTGCCGCAGTTCGTCTGCTCATTCAAGTGGCGACTTCTTAGAGAAGCGCAAGCAGGAAGCTGAGCGCATCAGACAGAAGTATCCTGATCGTATCCCCGTCAGTATTGGTCACCTGTGGGATGTATGTCTTGGAGTATCAGACAAACTCTGCCTGTTCTTTAGGTTATCTGCGAGAAAGCAGACCGAACGGATATCCCCACCATCGACAAGAAGAAGTATCTTGTTCCCTCGGTAGGCGTGCTTTTGCTGCATAGCGTGTCCGATGAATGTTTGATTGATGTCTACCCGCCTTTCGCAGGACCTGACTGTTGGTCAATTCGTCTACGTCATTCGGAAGCGCATCAAGCTCGCGCCAGAGAAAGCCATATTCATCTTCGTTGACGAGGTCCTTCCCCCGACAGCTGCTCTCATGAGCGCCATATACGAAGAGCACAAGTCCGTTCTTTCGCCATGATATGATTTATTGTGGATCTGATCGCGATACATCAAGGGACGAGGACAATTTCCTCTACGTCAGTTATTCGGGTGAGAATACGTTTGGAGAGGCTGGATGGATCGAACTATGAGCACTTTTTGGACGCTACAATCTGTCGTGGTATGGAGATTTCATTCGATAAACCGATATTAGGCAGAAGCGTGCCAGAAATCTCCTATCCCTCCGCTCACCGCTTGATCCGTCCTAAATACCCCCTCCCATCGCTTCGATTTGCTTGCCTCTGTATTCTACTTTCTGGCGCCCGTCTGGTGTTTTTTTTTTTTGCACTTGTTCCGAATTACAATCAATGCATCTTTTGTATGGACTATTATCTGATAGGTCTGATGAAGCGCTACACCGTGTATTCATTTGAACGCACGACTGACCTCAGTGCACAGCCTACTCTTCGCTTCCGCCCATCATCGCTGAGCGCAAGCGCGACAACCCAGTACCACTGACTCCACGTTTATTCGCGTTGGAGAATTGACCGTGTCCGAGAGCGTTTCTATTTGCTACACACTACGTGTTCGATGATCGGTAGCGTGGCCGAGTTGGTCCAAGGCGTTGGATTTAAGCTATTTGAATCCCAATGGGCGGAAGTCCGCGCGAGTTCGAACCTCGCCGCTACCAAGACCTTTTTTTTTCTCTTTTTCTGCAGGCTGCCCTGATGGCGAGACTGATTCCATGTTGGATTTGAATTATTTACACGAATCTAATATGCCGAGGCCGAAGCCTCCGCCACTTGCGTGTCTTTTTCATGGCGTGACCTTCGCTGCACATGAACCCTCAATGGCATATCATTGCCCATTTCTCCATCCTCTCGCTGGCGTCCTGCCGTATTTTATTGCTACCCTCTCCTTCCGAGTTCTTTCACGTACTTCTCCTTTCTCTCCTTTTTTTTTCCTTCGCTTTACGGTAATCTTTGATTCTCTTGCTCCATGTATCAACTATCCTGTGTCGTGTATTTGATAGGGCGCCGCATTTAGCTAGCCCCATCCCTTCCGAACGCCAATTCAGCACGAAGAGGGTAGTACATATCTACGTCATGGCTCGTTAGGTGACGATTCGTAACATAGTTGCTCCTTCTCCGCTAGGATACAATGATTTGGGTTGCGGCGATCCGTCCTGCCACCAATCTACTTCCAAGTACTTATCAGATGACTGCATGATTTCTGATCCCGGTGCCGTGTTGGGTTAGAAAAGCTGCTCACCACTGAGCAACACGACAGCGACGAGATAGAGCCACTCACGCCTTCGATGTTGTCCTCTCCCCCAGGACGCTGTCGCACCCTGACCAACGGCATGACTCAACATCGGAGACACAACCGGCCAGGATTATGCAATACTCACTTGCGGGTTGGGACGAACTGCTCTGTGTCATCGTCGGAAAATATATTTCCAATGCTACTCGTTCCTCCTGGGGTCGTGCGAACGCGTCTAAATATCGAAATTAGACACTTCTCACCAACAGCACAGGTAACACACTGACCGCGTAGGCTTGAAGCTGCTTGGCTGCTAATGATCGATAATCTCAAACCTTCGATCGCACGAGAGGTACTCACCTCAGTAACATTAACAGAGTGGCTCGTGGACAACGGTTTGGGAGCAGTGGACAGGGCGTCATCAGTGAACTCTTCTCCGAGAAGTCGTTGAACGCCAGTACTAGCGCACGGTTGAACAGCTGGCGAGGGGGAGGTGGTCACTAGGGCGAGAGACTCGAATCCCTCGGAGATGGATTGGTTATCGTCATACCTTCGGACGTCGTCTCCTCCGAGTCAGAACTGGCAATCATAGTCCCAAACTGTGCATATCCTGAAATACAGTCAGGAACAAGTCAAGCAGAGTCTGAGTATGAAGAGCGAGCTTACGCGGCAATTTCTGGATGTTCATGAACCCCGGGTCGACAGTGACGCCAGTATACCTAACTGAGTGCTGAACTTGCTGCACACGTTCTCCAGGACTCCGAGCCACTTACTTGAGGAACTCTGCCAGACTCCGTTTTGTGAACACGATTTTGGTATGATCCCAGTCCATCATGCCTACATCATGATATACTATTGGATACCATGACTTGACGGAGTAGATGTGCAAGAACCTACCCAGATTCATGGGCCAGTCCTTCTCTTTGGACATGTCGACGGCTTGGGATGGCGTGAATCTATTCAAGACGGTCAGTAGATGCCCTTGCGATTGTTCCACGCGAACATACGTAGAAGCCATCGGAACGGTTTGTAGGGTAGATAGGAAATCTCACGGGGCCAACTTCGCCTGGTGACGGCTCGTTTGACAGGCCTACAGCTTTGGAGAACACCCGGAATATCTACGACGACCAACTTCACACAGAGCTGATCCACGACGCGCATCGTCTTCCTCTCACTAGACTTGTGGCTTTGCTAGCCACCACGGGAACGCTCTCATTTCCAACAAGGAGAATGGTAACTGTAAGGCGATCATATAACGCCTAACTGGGTGCTCGTCGAATAGCCAGCTCAATTGATTGGACCATTCGCTGGGCTGGTATACCATGAACGTCTTTGAGATACGTGGACTACTGACCTTGCAATACATCGTTGTGTATTTCGTTCGTGCCAACCAATGATTTACTGTATTTTATACTTGAGCAAAATACCGGACTGAAGAGTTCCTACACTTGACCTTGTATTGCCCTGTGTCTGTCAGATACCACGGATACTATCGCATTGATATCGCAGCTCTGATACACCCTGACACAGTAATACACGGACATATTTTCCCTGTGGCTCAGCCGAGAAAATATATGACGATGGGCGAGAAAGTAGACAGCAATTCAAGACCAGGTTGAGACCGAGACATCAAAAATGAAAACAAGAGGAAAGTATCGTGATGGGTATTTGAAGTAGGTCTTTTGTACGTAGATTGGAGTCGCGATAGCGATAGGTATGATTGTTCTACGGAAGAACGATGGGGCTTCATATGGAAATGGTATGTGTTCCGGTATGCCCAAGAGGGAGCAAAGGATGGATTCAAGTCATACAGATATCATGAGCATTGTTGTTTGATAAAAAGACCACGGGAACAGCAACAGCCTTGGATAGAATGGCAGAGCAACATAGTATTACCGCAGGACGTTCCGTTCCATTGAAATATCAAATTCATCGGGATCGAAAGACAGAGAATCAAAGTGGAGAGAGTCGAGCCTCATCTCAAAGCTGAGATCGCGGGGACGACGCGGGGTAGAGAGGTCGTCATCACTGTGGGTGTGTATTGCTCGACGATACCGCGAAGCAAGCTTTTGATCCGCACTTTCAAGGTCAAAGAAGTGTGCATCGGTGTAAATACCCTCTTCCACGGGGACGTCTGGGTAGTCGGATGACATTGTGGAAGTAGAAGTAGACGGCATGGAACCGCTCCGGGGCGATGGGAATGGCACGGTTGTTGTGGTAGGTGAAAGGTCATCCGGTGAAGACGAAGAAAAAGAGAAGAGTCTGTGGAGCTCTCGAACAGAGAACCTTCTATTGTTATTCTTCTTCATCGACGGGCTCGGGGACACTGGTCTGTCCAGTATTTCATCGGTCGGAACAGGACTGAGGGCCTCGTTAACGGATGGAATCGTGTCGCTGGACTTGAGATATGGAAGAGATGATGAATGTATGGCTGGGAAGACGTGGTGTACGTCACCAGGTGGTACCGGCGACCCTACGCGGGCTGTGAACGGTGCTTCCAAACATGAGGGCTTCGGAGCAGGCTGGAAAATCTGGGAAAGTGAGCGGGAATTGCGCCGCGAGAGAGATCCCTTGTTAGTGGACGCGAGGGGGGGCCATTGCTCTGTCTGCTCCTGCTGTAGACGGATCTGCTCTTGCACCCCCTTGAAAATGCCAGGCATGCTTTCACTCGACGTCCAGAGTTCCTTCACATGGGTCCTGCGCGAGCTCCTGCCGACGTTCTTGATGGACTGCAGTGCTTTGGTCGCACGCGCCTTGAACGTCTTGGAGCGTTTGATCTTTGTATTCTCCTCCGGGTCTGTGAGAGCCTCTTTGCTACGCTTCACCTTTACCACCTCGATGACGTCCGAGTCCTCCCGCGCATCTCTCTGTCGCTCGCGCGATGGTTTGTTGTCAATTATCTTGACGACCTCCGGGCGCTGTTTCTTCTCGAGCTTCTTCGACGTAGGATGGTGCGGCCTTGACTGGTGGAGAGAGCTACGACGAGCGATGGGAGGGGGCACGTCCGGCTCGGGTTGATGCAAAAGGTAGGGAACGTCAAGAAAATGAATGTCTGTGTTTGAAGGGAAGTCACCGCTGAGTTCTGGCTGTTGGTCAGCATCGAAGCAGCACCAGGGGGGGGTATCCTGCTGCTCTTCCTCTGGGGGGATCACGAAGACGTGAGGCATCCGCGAGCTAGAGGTCGGGGCCGGAGAGGGCGGTGTGGACGGAGACGAGCAGGAGTTCCACTTCGTGACATGGGAAGCCATGACAGACGATTGGCCCAGGCTAGGCCAAGAGCGGCTTGACGATGTCGGATGCGCACAAGGCAGCCACTTGCCTTTTAAGGACATCCAACTCCGAACGTGCTCCGTCGCAGCGTCGCATGTCTTGCGCGCCGTTGTCCGCTGTCCTCCTGACCCCCACCAAGACTGCAGACACTGCGCGGTGCACGAGCTTCGTACACCCGAATGCCCACGCACACGCTGCGGCGAGCCATCTCTAGCGAATACCCCGGTTCACGAAGAGGCATCTCGCATATATCATAGTGGGTGCAGGTCACAATGGTGATCTCCGTCGTCAACCGTCTACATCCGCGTATTGGTTACATCGTCCGCGAGCCACTTTCCCGCTTGCACTGGGGGATGCTGATGATGCCTCATCCTCTCCTTAGTGTTCTGCCCTGATGCACGAAGCCACCGGCGCATGTCTACCTACTTCCATGGATCCACATGCACAGAGGAAAGAGACAAAGTGTTCGTGAGGGGACGCTCGACACAGGGAATTTGCAGTCGCAGGGCGGTCATATCGGGAGTCACGCTTACCTGGTGAAGAGTGAAGAGACCCGCGACCGAACCGCTGCTGCGGACAGATTTCCTGCCCCACGGCAATTGAGAAATGCGCATGATGTCTGCTTCAACCAAGTGAGGGATGGCGTATGGCGCCCCCAAGTCGCGATCATTTAATGAGGGCGAGCACCTTCGGTTCCTGCGATACAAGTGGAAGAAGTGGGAATGGTCCCTGTCGCAAGGCGGAGTAGGTGTAAGCGATGTTGATGAGCATTGCTTGGATGCTGGGCAATGAGCGAGCGATGATAGGGGGGATGGGCAAGGGGGCGGAGGAGAAAACACAAGGTACGGCAAGAGACCGAAAGTCTAGGCACGGCGGACAATTTCACGTATGCTAGTGCGAAAGACCTGGAGGGAGAAGCAAGTGCATCTGTCACTGATCATACTGGGCTCCGGGTAGCGAAAAAGACATCCGACGTATTCTTCCGTTCAGCCTGAATGCAGGCGCCGTTTGTCTTCCATATCGGAGATAGGACGACTGTGTCGTGGGTGAGCGTTAACAATGCATTGGTATCGTGTCCACAGCATCTCTGCATATGCAAGCATAAAGGTTATGATCAGTGGCGACAAACCCCATTGGGACGATGGTCATCATGCATGGACCTGGGCGGCGAAGCGTGCACAGAAGGATCAAGTTCCCAAGAGATTGGGACAAAGAAGGCTGCGTGGACGCGTCGCGCAGAGAGGCGATGGATATGAGCGCTTGCCGTCGGTCACAGCGCGGGCTTAGTTGTGCGATAAGTCAAACTTGGGCCGTCGTAACGGCTGCCTCGCGAACACGAGGCGAGTGGGACGCTGTGAATCCACAGGAAGAGGCAGCACGGGGACGCAGCAGATGGTCGGCGGGCGTTGCGGAGGTCGCTGGCCGGCGCCGGTGTCGTGGTCGTCGCCGCCGTCGTCGTCGTCGGTGACAGTGGGAGTAACATATTTGTACATCTTTGGGGTGGTCACAGGGTCCGGGGATCAGCCAGTGCGCTGCCTGCTGTCCGCTTGTCCTCCTCCTCCTCCTCCTCCTCCTCCTTC
>JBBPOI010000723.1:0-10164 GCA_038091355.1 Phylloboletellus chloephorus
CAGAGGTCCAGCCCTCTCCCATAGCCCCAAGTACTCCTGTTTCTTTTAGAAACACGAACTCACCAGTGTCGCAACCCCCTAGCGGTCTTAGACATTCCAGGCGACAACCTACTAGTCACCCACAGATCCCCAACGTTTCCCCGGTACCCACAGTAAACCCCAGTCCCCCAGCACCCACCATGTCCACCAAGGCAGAACTCAAGGCGGCTCTCCCCGCTGATTTCTCTGGTAAATCACAAGACGCCCCGAGATGGATCAAGGCAATGAAGGCCTACTTCGCCCTCAACGCCGCCATTTATGTAACCAACGAAGACAAGGTCATGACGACCTTGAACAAGATGAGTGAAGGCCAAGGCGGAACCTTCGCTGAAATGTGGTACGATCGGATGGCTGATACCTCCATCTCTTCCTCCGAAAAGACCTTCGTGAAGTTTGCAGAGAATTTCGAAAACACGTTTTATCCCTTCGATACGAAGGCCACCGCAAGACTCGAGCTCTCCAAGCTCGTCCAGAAGTCCCACCGTCGTTCTGATGGAAGTAATGACGACGGTTTTCAACGATATGTCACAGACTTCCAGAATCTTTCGTCAAAAGCTGGCATCACTGACAAAGATACCCTTATCAATCAGTTTTCTTTGGGCCTTGATCAGGCCATTACCACTATGATCTTATCCATGGCGGATATCCCTGAGAAGATTTCCGAATGGATCGAGAAGTCCAAGATGTTTCATGCGCAGAAAATGCGTATCCTTGCCCTTCGCGGAGGACGTTCTCAACCTCCATCTCTGACAACCCCTCGACCCCACCGTGATCCCAATGCTATGGACGTAGACGTGGTAAGACTCGCCAAACTCATACCCGCTGAAAAAGCCAGGTGTGTTAGAGAGGGACGATGTTTTAGATGTTGTCAAACAGGCCACACATCGTACAATTGTCCTGGTACCAACAAGACCCCTCGCTCACAGAACCCTCGTTCCCAAGCTATACAAAACATGGAAACCACTGTCATACCTTCTAAGTCCCCCCCCCCACCTCAGTCTGTGATTGCTAAATATGTTTGTTCGCTGAAGACTTCGGGAAAGAAGGAAGAAGAAATTTTACAGGTCCTTAAGACCTGTTTCGAAGAAGAAGAGGTCATGGAAGAAATTTCCACTCAGCAGGGTTTTTAAACCGGGAAGTTGTCTCAACATCTTCTTCCCTGGACATTCAAAGTGTACTTGTAGCCGCACAGAATGATAGAACTATTTGTCTTCCTGTCACGTTACAAGGAATCAACAAAACCGTCGACACCACTGCTCTCATCGACTCCGGCGCCACTGGCAACTTCATTGATTCTAGTTTATTGGCCCTTGACAAATTCGTGTTGAGGAATCTTACGAATCCTATCACCGCCTACAACGTCGATGGTACCACTAACCAGAAGGGAACCATCAAATGGAAGGCTAGGACATACACTTGGTTTAACGGAACGACACAACTTATGGAATTTATGGTCATCAAACTCGGACGTCCCCAGATAATCTTAGGCATGCCATGGCTAAAGAAGTGGAACCCTGCGATTAATTGGAAGAAATTTTCGGTGACGTTACCTGACGAAGCACCTGCCCCTTCTGAAGATGACTGGTCTCTTCGTGAGTATCGCCTTCAGAAGGAGGACGAAGAACAGGTTAACAAACTCACGGTATCCACGAAAATTGCACAACTGGAAGAATCGAAAGAAGTATCCATTCCTTCTTTCTGTCAAGATTTCGCTGACGTCTTTTCCGAGAAAACCTATGATGTTTTACCACCTCACCGTTCTTTCGACCATGCCATTGAACTCAAAGATTCATTCATTCCTAAGATTGCTAAAGTTTACCCACTGAACCCCGCCGAGAAGGAGGCTTGTAAAGCCTTTATCGATGAACATTTGAAAACCGGTCGTATCATCCCCTCAAAATCTCCCCAGGCGTCACCATTTTTCTTCGTTCCAAAGAAAGATGGATCCCTCCGTCCCTGTCAGGACTATCGGTATTTAAACAGTCATACTATTCGCAACGGGTACCCGCTTCCGCTTATCCCAGAACTTATCGACGACATGAAGGAGTCCAAGTTCTTCACCAAATTTGATATTCGCTGGGGATATAACAACATTCGTATCAAAAAGGAAGATCAATGGAAAGCGGCATTCATCACCCCGTTCGGACTATTTGAACTGACAGTAATGTTCTTTGGATTTTGCAACGCGCCCCCCACTTTTCAGGCTTTCATGAATCACATCTTCGCAGATCTGATCGCGGAAAGGTGGTTAAAGATTTACATGGACGACCTCGGAATTCATACCACGGGAAACCTCGATTTGCATCACGATCGCACTCGTCAAGTTTTACAACGGTTACGCGAACACGGACTTTCATTGAAAATTTCAAAATGTTCCTTCGACACGGCAACAATGGAATATCTTGGAATGATCATCGGACAAGGTTTAGTTCGGATGGATCCTGGAAAGCTCACCGCTATTCAGGAATGGAAACCTCCGGTCTCCGTCAAGGGTATTCGATCCTTTCTTGGTTTCGCAAATTTCTACAGGAAGTTCATCCCCAATTATTCTAATATTGTGGTACCACTGAACGTTCTTACTCGAAAAGACGAACCCTGGCTTTGGACCAAGTTACAACAAGACGCTTTTGACACCCTCAAAAAGATCTTTTTGTCTACCCCCGTCCTTCGTATTCCTGATGTCGCTAAATCGTTCCACCTAATGACAGACGCTTCTCTCTTTGCCGCCGGTGCGGTACTTATGCAAGTCGATGAAAACGGAGACCTTCACCCCTGTGCTTACTTCTCAAAGACGTTCAGCTTGGCTGAACGGAACTATGACATCTACGACCGTGAACTCCTCGCCATCATCCTCGCTCTTGAAGAATGGAAACAATATCTTCAAGGAACTTCCAACCCAGTTCATGTGCTTACCGACCACAAGAATCTTTCTTACCTCAAAGATCCTAGAAAACTTTCTCGTCGACAAGCACGGTGGTCCCTCTTCCTGCAGGATTTCGATATTATTTGGGATGTCACCCCTGGGTCTAAGATGGGTCCCGCAGATGCTCTTTCACGAATGAATCAGGTCGATACCTCTGATGATAATGTTCACTCAGCCATTATTCCAGAGCCCGCAGTTATCCAAGCCCTCGATCTATCCCTCGCTCGACATATCAAGTCCTCCACTGTGTCCGACCCCTTTGTTCTTAAAGCTCTCGCCGCCTTAGATGAAGGCACTCCACTGTTCACCAAGGCTTCCTTAACAGACTGGACCTATGACAACGGTCATCTGTATTTCAAGGAAAGGATGTACGTTCCACCGACCGCACGGGCGGCATTACTCCATTCGATTCATGACTCCCCGTTATCTGGGCATATGGGAGTATTTCGTACCAAGACTATTTTGGAACGAGATTTCTGGTGGCCGGGGCTCGCCACTTTTGTCAAACACTTTGTCACGGGTTGCGCCATCTGTCAGCAAAACAAAATTAATACCCACCCTACAGTACCCCCACTCGTCCCTATCAAATCCGACACTCGTCTTCCATTCAAACAACTCTCTGTTGATCTCATCACAGATCTCCCTTTATCCTCTGGACACGATTCGGTCATGGTCGTGGTCGACCATGGACTTACTAAGGGGGTAATTCTCGTCCCTTGTACCAAGACTATAGACGCAGCTGGCATTGCCCAGTTATTTTTCGAGTTTGTTTTCAGAAGATTTGGTCTCCATGATACGGTTATCTCTGATCGGGGTCCACAATTCGCATCTGCCTTCGCTCGGGAACTGGCGCGTCTTTTAAAATATGACGTTCGCCTTTCTACTGCCTATCACCCTCAAACCGATGGACAGACCGAACGTACCAATCAGGAACTAGAGACATATCTTCGGATATTCTGCGCCAATAATCCGGCTAACTGGTCCTAGTTCCTATCGTCCGCAGAGTTTCACCACAACTCTGCACCGCATAGTTCCACCAAGAAGTCACCTTTTTCGCTTCTTTTTGGTTACGAACCCCGATCTTACCCCGTCATTGGAAAGACATTTCTCCCCGCTCTCGAAGATTGTTTAGCTTCCTTAGAGTTGTCCAGGAAGGAAGCTGCCGCGGCTCACGAATCTGCCCGTCGAATCATGTCTGAACGATCATTCAGAAAGTTCACTCCGTGGAAGGTCGGAGATAGGGTCTGGCTTGAGGCTACCAATCTCCGTCTATCCTACCCCTCCCGGAAACTCGCGCCCAAATGTCATGGGCCATTTGAAATCATACAGGTCCTATCGCCACTGGTTTATCGTTTACGCCTCCCTGTTTCATGGAAGATCCATGACGTGTTTCATGCTTCCTTGCTATCTAGGTTCAAAACTACAGACGTTTACGGTCCTTCGTTTCCTAAACCCCCACCTGATATCATCGGAAATGAAGAGGAGTATGAAGTTGAAGCAATTCTTTCTCACAAGGGTCCCACCTCCAGACGTTTGTTCCTGACAGCGTGGAAAGGGTATCCATCGTCGGAAAATACATGGGAACCCGAGTCCAACCTTCACCACGCACAGACCATCCTGTCGACCTATAAGAAGCTGCATCCTTCTGTGTTCTCCCGACCGTTCTCTCGTCGATAAATCTCAAAGATCAACATGTCATCTATTGTTCCCAACACCTCTGGTATTATCACCACCCCCATGTCTCCCGTTATTTCTTCTACTTCTATTAGTCCTCAGATTGCTTCTACAGACATTCGTCCTATTTTATCCCCAGATATTCCTTTATTCGCCCATCGGCTGGTGGAAGACGGCTCCGTTTCTGACGATACTGCTCGACGAACTCTGCGTTTCCTCGAAGACCCTCGTCTAACAATTCCTCTTGGGAACTTCTTGGATATGGACTCCCCCCTCTGGGGTCTGTACCACATATTTTTACAGGCTAGACTGACGCATATCGCGGATACTCTCGACAACCATCCCAGTCGTACTCTACACGGATACGCGGTGCGACGCGTATATACCAACATGGAAAGTCACCTCCTCTCCGTTATGTATCAGCTGGGATTTCCCCCTTTTCTTGTCGACCTGGATCGATATCTATCTGAACTAGCTGCGTGTAACACTCCCTCGTCCCTTACTCGTCACGATATCTCATCCTCCGCACTTCGTACCGAAGCTTGGTGGACTGGCGGACAAGGCCAGGTTCCCTTATTACCTAACCATCCTCGCTATGACGAAGCCTGCTTCGAATGTCGTCACCTGGGACACGTGCGTATTCATTGTCAGTACTACCAATGTCCTACTTGTCAGAGATTCCATCCGGGTCATACCCCTTATCATTGTCCGCGTCGTCGTCCACCCCCACCCGTCCGTCAAATATCGTCATCTTCGTCTTCGTCCACATCGTCTTCCAGTCGGGGACTTCCTATCCCTCCTCCTCGTCGTAACTCCACATGTCCGCCATCTTTCCTCAGCCCCCGACCTTTAACTCCGGACTTCGAATATGGGGATGACGTTTATGATGAAACCGCTTGGGCAAATATCACGGGTTCTCCGGGATATTCTTGAATTTATTTCTTCGTTGGAACTCAGAGGTTAGTAAGGGGGTAATGTTACAATTTTCCTTTCCTTTCGCCCCTTACCTTTGATTCCCTACTTTTATATTTACTTAGTAGATCTCAGATACGTCCAGGTACGATCTAGATCTCTGAACTGTCTTTGTTACATGTTTCAGAACGAGTTCCATCCCTTGCTCTGGTATCTCGATTGATACGGTGTTATTCTTATCTTGGTCCGTGCGCAATCTTTCTATGTATAAGTAGTAGATTTACTTGTACTCAGTCCTTATTCTTGATCTACGCAATACAAGCATACTCATCTTGTAATCCTTCGACCTTCATTGAAGTCGTGCATCCTTGAGTGGCTACTCCCACTCATTCCTTTGACCCAAGGTTCACAAAGCCTTTGATCTCGTTCCAGGGCTCGCCAAGCCCTTGCTCTCCGATATTTCCCCCATCGCTGAATGCTAGCGGATGTCGGTTTCTTTGTGAGTATCGCCCGTCTACGCTTCAGTTTTTACGTCGAAGGTATCAAGAAACGCTTCGTGTAACAGTTGGGGGGTAATGTTACAATTTTCCTTCACTTTCACCCCTTTACCTTTGAAGTCTTATCTTAATATTCACTTAGCAGATCTCAGATTCGTCCAGGTACGATCTGGATCTTTAAACTTTACTTGTTACACGTTTCAGACAGGGTTCGCTCCCCTTGTTCCTCTTACATGTTTCAGACAAGGTTTCTACTCTCGTTCTTCTTACATGTTTCAGAACGAGTTTCATCCCTTGATCTGATATCCTTGATAACACGGTACTACTTTTATCTTGGTCCGTGCACTAGTCCTTTATGTATAATTACTAGAACCGCTTGTACTCGTTCTTCATTCTTGATCTGCGCAATACAAGTGTATTCATCTTGTAATCCTTCGACCTCTATCGAAGTCCCGCGTCTCCGAGTGGCTACTCCCACTCACCCCTCGTGCACCAGGACTCATCAAGTCCTTGACTCTCGCTCCAGGGCTCACCAAGCCCTTGCTCTTCGATCTTCTCCTTCGCTGAACACTAGTGGACATTGGTCTCTTCGTGAGTATCGCCCGTCTAGTTTCAGAGTACGTCGAAGCTTTCAAGATACATTTCACGTAACAGGAATGGAGTGGGAATCCTTGCAGAGGTTGAAGGGAGGATGAATGCTGAGCAGTATGTCTCCATTTTGGAGAATAATCTGCTTCCCACCATGGAGAATTCTGGAATCCCTAAAGAGAACATTATCTTTCAACCAGATAATGATTCCAAGCACACCTCTAAAAGGGCCAATGAGTGGCTGGGATCTCAAGGGATCAAGGTTCTTGACTGGCCAGCACAATCTCCAGACCTTAGTTTCATTGAGAATCTCTGGCAAATCCTTAAAAAGAAGCCCAATAGCTATACAACACCACCAAGAGGAGTTTGGGACTTTGGGAGAGGATTGAAGGGGAATGGGACAAGATAGAGGTTGCTCAGTATCAAGAATGGATGGAAAGAATGCCTAGAAGACTAGAGGCAGTAATAAAAGCAAAGGGAGGGCATACAAAATACTAAATTATAGAATACAAATATTGCTCAAAAAAGTGTCCCCATGACATCTTATTTTTAAATGATTATATCTCAATCCCATGGCAACCAAATCACATGACCAAGGGCTCATTCTCAAGACAAGGGTTAGTGCTATTGATGACCCTACAGGAGTTAGAGCTAACACCTTCTGGTTCCCTTGCAAATATCAAATCTTTCCAAGATTGCTAAACATTGGGATACTTTTTTGAGCCACTGTAAATACATCCCTAGGGTGGCTGTACCTGCCAACCCTCTACCCTAAAGATAACAATAATAGTACATGACATCATAGTGATATCATGGGGATATAAATAAAAGGACTGGACCCATGCATGAGGCATCTAGTCCCACACATGAGGTGCCTGGGCTAAGGCATGCATCAACATGCCATTGCCCCATATCCATAGTCTAGAACCTGGGCTAAGGGTTCTTAGTAATAGAATATGAATAAGCCCAAATGTGACAAGGTGTCACATCACATGACATCATGCATGACTGCATGACAGGGTGTGACATGTGTGACATAGTGTGACATTATGTGATGTCATGTCACGTGTTGAGTGTTGGGTCATGTGACCTAGTCTATCACTATGACCCAAGAAAATAAATAAAAGAAAGATAAATCAATAGAATAATAAGGAAGTGAATATAAAATAAGGGGAAAATTGTCCCTGCAAGACTGAGGGAGGATGATGAGTCCTCTGTTTCTAACATTTACTTTTCCTATGCAGATAAACACCCTTCCAGTAAAAGAGTTGGATTTAGCTCAGATTGAATGCTCGACCTAGCATAATACTTATCTATTACATAAGCATGTCATGTGACCTAACATGTGTTTTAATCTCCCCTTTATTAATAAGATGAGGCGTACACACCTTCTTAATTACCGCTTCTATTATGCTTCTATTTTACACATGTTTGACACATGTTCTAATTAGAACCTTCTATTTCCCATGCACAGCTTGGTCCATGCACAGTAGTCTGGGGTATATAAAGAGCCATGTATTGTAGTTAATCCCCAGCTTAATCCACTTGTTTGCTTCAGCATTCAGTCCATTGAGTAGTAGTTCGTGTGTGAGTGTGAGTTTAATTAGTATTAGTCTTCAAGGGTCTCTAGCAGCACTTTGGTGTTGTTGGCCACTCTTTTCTCTTTAGTTACCTCCTTGCCAGTCTACGGCATTCTGAGAATGCTCGTACTTTATACCAAGTATAAGGGGTTTAGTGCACCCTTTGAACTTGACTAGTGGAGTCCCTGTGGACATATCCTTGGAATTGTTACACCTGGAACAACCAACTGCAAAGAAATCCAGTGCCTCAGTTTACAGCAACCAGTACACAACCTGGGGCTAGTGCCTCCATGGAAGTGGACAACCTGTTTGCGCCTCGCCCTTCTGCTACAACTGTGGCAAAAAGGGGCACTTTGCCAAAGACTGTTGGTCGAAAAGACCAATATCTCAGGAGAAGCTTTGCACTCTCCTATTATAGGAAATGACCACTCCTGTACAGGCACCAGCCTCCACTTTGGCAAAAGTGGCAAGACCCCTCCCCCCCATTTCAACGATGGAGGTAAAACAGAATTATATGTTGGAGGCAGCCGAGGCCTACTGGAGGTGTTATAAACGCATTACTTCTCCTATATGGACAAATGCCCCTACAGTAAAAAGAATAGGACTTGGCCAGGATCGAACACTCAACCTGGCATAATACTTAGCTATTACATAAGCATGTCATGTGACCTAACACATGTTTTAATCTCCGCTTCATTAATAACATGAGGCGTTGTAGGGAACTGGAATTCCCTATGGACACAGATCCTGTTTTTACGCCCCTGCACCTATCTTATCCGACACCTATACACGTCAGCTCCAGTTGTTGCGACTTGCAAACCAAGGCTAACCCTACGAGTTAGACTAGTGGCAAGGAGTGATGCCAAATCCAACGGTGCGAAGAACTACCCTAAACTACTCATACCATAATCAGAATGTACTGTATGAATACGTAGCAAACTCAATAACGAATGTAGCTACTGTAATGTAACACTCTAAAGGCGTCGAGTGTATGAGAAGATAAAGACCATAAAAGAACAGTGCCTGATTCTCTTTAACGTCTATGAACAGAGACGTCTGTGTCAAGGTGACAGGAAACCCTCGCTAGTGCACTATGTGAGAACAGCAACTTTATCCATATTTATGAACGCTGGACGAGCGTATAAGATAGCATTTCGGCGGGTGCTAGTCCCGTACACGTCAGGTGTGTATACCCCTCGTTCCCTTAAGCCTAGGACCCAGCTATTCGTTTAAAGACTGAACTAGTCTATTCCTTTATACTCTGAACTAGAGTAGGACGCGCTAGAGAGAGAAAGAGGGTGTGCGAGGCACAAGTGAGGCACAATCAGTTAGACTGAATCGTACTCCACTTACTATGCTTCTTCATAACACATTGAGATCTGTCAACGGGCAAGAGTGATGAGTAGAACGAATAAGATCGACTGAGGGTCGATCCTACTGTCCTTCCCGTATATATATCATACTATGTATAGGATTACATAAGGACAGGGTTCAGGGTTGATAACCCTGGGTGTAGGGTATGATATCATAATGACATCATGTATAATGATAGGACGAGTCCAGTCCGCTCTAGAACACAAAAATGCATGGAACATGCATGACCCATGAGGTGTTACCAAGGCATTCCTGATAGGCAAGGAAACAATGAGGTGTACATGGAGAGGTGAACCCTACATGCACTAAGGGTGAGGCATGACATCATAATGATGTCATAGAATCTAAATATGTACATGGAACAGAGTCCAGACCAACGCATGGCCTAGCTCTGACAAAGGTAAAGTCCAACGTCAATCAATGACGTCATAGGTGATTACAAGGAGGGTAATAGAAGGGGAAGGGATTGGGTTATCCTCTTCTATTGGTAAACATCGGATTATATGGATAACCCTCCTTGGGGAATAGCTAACCAGTTAGCCAAGGGTTTATATCCAAAAGAATAGGAAATCGCCGC
>JBBPOI010000724.1:0-10162 GCA_038091355.1 Phylloboletellus chloephorus
TATAAAAAAAAAACGTTGCATATTTTCCCGGTTTTTTTTTTTTTGGGGCCCCCCCCCCCCCCCCCCCCCCCCCCCCCCCGACTCCATCGCCACCGACGAGTGGATGTGATCCAAGCCAGCCGCGAAAAAAAAAAGCACCAACGCAGACACCTCCGTAGATCGACGTCACACGAGGGTCTTGCACAGCATGCCCTCGAGCCGGCAGTACTCGGGAACGATGGCCGCGTACGTCATGAATGCGTCCACGTCCGCCTCTGCAACTTTTGCCAGACCAATCTGCGCTTCCGAGTCCGCGGTCGGCATCGCGGTCACAGGCGTCAGACTCGTAGTTGTCGTCGTCGTCGTCGCTGTCGTTGTCGTCGTTGTCGTCTGCGGCACGACCGCACCGCCGTTCGCCCCAGGACTCGCTCCGCCCCCCAGCTCCGGCGTCGTGAACGCCGTCGAGGGAGGCGCCGCTCCCGAGCCCGCGCTCGTGTTCGTGTCCACGGTCGACCCCGTGACCGTCCGCAGGCGGCCAATGTCCCGCCCCAGATCTCGGTCCGCGAAGCCCCCCGCGAACACCGACGCGTCCAGCATCCCACCGCTCCGCTCCATCTCCTCCACTTCGTCTTCCTCCTCTTCCACGAACACCGTGGAGCTGAGCCCTAATCGCGGGTGTCCGTAGGGCGTGCTCGTGCCGCTGTTGGCGCCGCTCCCACCGCTCCCGCCCGGAGGACCATTTACGTTGGTGCGCAGCGGTGTGCCGCCAGATGCGACCCACCGCTTCCCATGTAGCCTCCGTATCTCCTCCTCAAACCCACCAAGACCTCTGCCAGCCCCGGATCCACCGCTGGCAGAACTACGCTCCTTGCCCCAGATCCAGCGCGCAAAGTATGCCCCCCCGAGAGACGCTCGACTGGGGAAGCCGGTCGCGGGAGCGTTGCGATGCGGCACGACTTGCGCAGAGTCTACTTGAGTGTTTGGCATGAACACAGGCGCATTGAAGACGTCCCCGACTAGATTCGCGACCGAAGGGAAGTTGGCTGCCGCACCCGTCACCAAAATTCGAGACGGCAACGGCGAGTAGTCGTATGGATCAAACGAGAGCCCAAGACTTGTTGCGCGACTGCTTGGAGCGGATGCAGCGTTGGGGCTCGGACCAGGCGTCTGCAAGTTACCCCGATTGCGGTTGATATTCGACCCCACCACGCCCGTCGATATCATGCGGGACCATCGAACACGAAAGGAGAGAACTTGGCTTTCGAGAAGACATCGAGGATTTGCGCGAAGATCTCGGAATTCGTTCACTTTGATGCCGGTTTCGAAGCGGTAGATTCCCTTCACGTGTGATAGTGGGTAGCTATCGCCCTGCAACAACCAGAAGCTAAACAGCTTGTCGTCGAGCCTGTGTACCGGAGTTTAGGATCGGTATCCATATATTCGCTGACGGTGTGACGTACCCTATGGAGCCACCGGGAGGAACGATTGCAACTAGGCGGTCAAAGGCGCTCCAGCTCTTGGTGTACATGTCTCGGACCAGGGCACGAGGAACATCAGCGTTTCTGGACCAGGCGTTGAGCAAGACGTGGATACGAACATGATCGAGAGGCATAGCTTCACCTGCTTGTCAGCGTAGCGATGTATCTTCGTTTTTCTCCGGCGTCCTGTGCAGGATGCGGAAATAGACTGTAAAGGCGGGTGGAATGGTAATGTTGTGCGGGACTGAGGAGGGTGTCCATGGGTCCGAACAATAGAACAGCATCTCCGGGTGATGGGCAGAGAGAAAGGTATGCAGAAAGGTAGTCAGACGTAAATGGAGTGACGACAGTATCTGAACACGGATCGACTTGAGCACCCATGCCAGTAAGCATGAGAACGTACCAGGTTCGAAGCCAAATCTCTCACAGAGATACAGCGACACGTTCGCGACCTTCCTACCGCTAGCGAGATCAACCTCACCTAGCCACCCTCGGATCCTCCGTCCCTCCTCCCGACTGCCACCAACGATCTCGAGAACGCCCTCGTCCCAGTGTCCCGGGGCGGGGCCGCCCTGGCCAGCGGCATGTGTCCACATACCGGTTGCACACGCCTCTGCCTCGCCGATGTTCACCCACTCGCCCACGATCATGCTAGCGACGAACGTGCTCGCGAGCTGTATCTTGCCAGTACGTGCCCAGACGTCCGACGTCCAAGACTCCCGGATTCGAAGGAGCTGCGCGGCGAGAATAGACGCGTTGGCACACGTACCGACGCGAGCAGCCATGATATCAGGGCCGCCGAGGAGCGCCTCGAGGGCTAGGGCGTGGGTATGTGCCGATGTGTCTTGTGCGACGGGGGTGTTGGTCAAAGAGAAAGTGTTCGGGGGAAGTTGGGAGTGAAGCGGAAGTCGCGGGTCCAACGCGGGGAATGACGGGATCGGGGTCGATTTCCACCAGACGAGGGCATGCTACAAAGGAGGACGCCAAAGGTCGAATGACCGACGAAAAGCGAGGACGTCGAGCGCACCTGAGCACAACCGCCGATAGACTTTATTCTTGTCAGGTCGTAACTTCTGGAAAGCTTTTCGAGCAGAAAATCTTTGGGCGGGGTGTGTGGAATGGCACGTGCCGATTAGAGTTACGATCGGGGGAATTGTAAAAAAAACCAAATTAGTAAATCGTTGAGACACGGGAAATTTGATTCCGCGCGCACCTAGGGCTTTGACCCACATGTCGACCGGGGTCGTATAAGCATCCCCTGGCGTCGTGAATATACCGCCCTGAGTCCTGGTTGAGAGTCAGCACTACTACGACACGCCCAAAGGTGACAGATGGGGCCAAGGATGAGACAACAGCACAAGGAGAAGAGTCATCGGTCGGAGAGGAAGGGGACTGGAGGGACGAGAGGAGGGCACTCACTGATACTCAGGTAATTCGGAATCAAAGTCCACACAGTCGACTCCGACGAGCTCCAGGCTCTCATCCACGATCGATGCGCGGAGCTGATCGGTAGCGAGTTCGAGGCCAAGAAAGAGGGCTGGACCGGCCTTGGGTCCAGGGGCCATGTTTTGCAGATCGAGATGACCTGAATGCGCAGAATTTGCTGGTGTATTAGTCGGAGGATGATGGTATCGGGTATAGATGGGCTGGTGGGCTGTTTAGAGAGCAGGAAAAGAAAGAGAAGCACTGCGAGCGAGACAGGCTGGTCGTGGTCGTCCTGAAGGTCGTGACGGGGAAAATACAAAGGAAAAAACAAGGGAGCGCCAGCGACGGTGACCTCGTTTCTCAGCAGACAAGCACTTGTCCAAATTCCATTTCTTCCCACGCCGGTTGTACATGACAACGCCGGAGTCAACCAACCTACCTACCTCGTGCAACTTGCTCGGCTCTGCTTCAAAACAGTTGGCGGGATCCACCACAGGCGCCCCTCGCGCAGGACTGCCTCCCAGTCGCTCAAGCGTGCCAGCTGGGCTCGTGTAACAGTCCTACTCTCACCCCGTGCTGCAGTGTCGGCGAGGACGTGCACCCTTGTCGAGCGTGCATATGTTCAAGTCTCCAGCTAAGCTCCGGGTGATCGCGCACGAACGCATCGACGTCATCACGCGATCTATGTACAAATTAGGAAGGCACATCGGTGGCCAACACAACGTTACTTCTGGCCGACATAACACAACCACGTCCTGCATTCTTCCAGTTCCATCTGCAAGCCATACCGTCACCCACCGCCATACGAGGGGAACACCACTCACGTCCGAAAGCTGAAGCACGTCTTTCACGTCGAGAATCACGTTCTCCACCAACTGCTTTGCTTCAAACATATAAATCTGCAACGTCGTCGGCTGGATGTCGTTGGGGGCACCCTTGGGCCCTGGTGGCTTGGGGGGAGCCTTGAATTTACACACGCCAGCTTCCGCGTCCATCTTGTACTGCCGCGTGAGCGCGAAGATCAGGCTGTCGATGAGTGCTGCGCCTGTAAGCAAGGTAACCGGATATTGTAGCATGTCTGGTTCTGAAATCGACATCGATGTATGACAGCTGAGGAACCCCGGGATCAACGGATACTCACCGAGGAGCGCTTCCAACAGCTTATCCCAAGTCTCGCATTGAACGACCCTCCAGCCGTCCCGTATCGGCGCAGTCGCATTACGCAAGGTAGGCAATGCATTCCACAGCTCATCCATCACATCTTGCGGCGTGCAGCTTCCCAAAATAAACTGGAAGGCGCACATGATATCACGCTGTGCACGCTGGACATCGCGGTATCGTCACTTACCGTCAAGTAGAATCAGTAGTACTCACCTCAAGAGTCTCATAGACCATCGGATAGGGTGCCATTTCGAGGAACTCATGGGCGTACACCGGGCCGAGCGGCGGGAGGCAGTCACGATGAAGCTAACGATCGCTGAGTCCACTTTCCAACAATCAAACTAATGTATACCTTGACAGTCAATGCCATACACGCTACCGCCAGATCCCAGCCACCTCTCTCCCAATTGAAGCTCACCGAGTCGTCATGCAATCTACAGAATTTCCGCTTCAGACGCGGGAGCTTGCAGGCCTCTCTCCAGAACTGAGCTTTCTCAGGCTGAAGAAAGTAACGATGAAATAGGTGTGCCGCGTGGAACCGCGTCTGACGTGAGTTCTCAAGCTGGTCATAAAGATCGGCACCGAGGTGAGGTCCATCTCGAGGGGGGGTTTCGGGTGGTACCGGTTCCTTTGGGAGTTTCTGAGGCAAAGGCGAGGTTTGCATCAGAACACACCGATCCACTCCAATGTTGGCCTCACCTCAACTATCCATCCTGTGATCTCTTCCCGAAAGTCATTCGTG
Organism: Phylloboletellus chloephorus; assembly: GCA_038091355.1. NCBI lineage: Eukaryota > Fungi > Basidiomycota > Agaricomycetes > Boletales > Boletaceae > Phylloboletellus > Phylloboletellus chloephorus. Next base: position 4,786 of record JBBPOI010000724.1, read on the forward strand.
ATACCAAATGCGTCCGACCAGGTTTCCCGATTGTCACGCCGACGTTCCACAGGAAGGATCTTCACGCCCAGTGTCGTAGCCTCGCTCCCTAGGGACTCGGTCGCAGAACGCGTACTCTCTTCTTCCCACTGACTACGGTCGTCACTCGAATTAGAGCTCGCACTATCACGTCGAGAGAAGGAAGAATCGGCCGCACAAGTCGACTTCAATCGTTCAGCGCGATTGGCATCGTGGACATTCAAGCCGTCTCTTTCACGTTCGGAGCGTTCCCTGCGGAGGAGAAACTTGAGACGGTCTATGGCTTGGTCTTCAGAGCAACGGACAATCGTGGCTGGTGTATGTGGAGGCGGTGCAATGATGGGGACTGGCGGAATCTCGGGGGTCGTTGACGATGAGTGGTGATGGACTGCGATCGTTCGAGACAAAGGATCTGCTTTCGAGCGGGCGTAGTCCACGGAATTTGGGAGTGGCGTGCTTGGAGCTGTCGGCGGCAAACTGCCAGCATTCTTGATAACGCAACATCGGGAAATCGGTGTATGCAGAGGGGTCGGACAGAAAAGCGAATCCTGCGAGACAGAAAGGTGCGTATATGTGTGTCCGTGAACGACCTGTGAGCACACTGAACTATAATCGTACCGTCGACATTTCAGAGCACGCAGACACTTCTGATCTCAATGATCGCGCTCGCCGTATGCTTGCAGGCTCCGTGGCTTGGTACTTCGATTCCAGACTCGAGTTGCGGGTACAGGAATTACGAGCGACAGTTCTATCGAGCTTCATCTTCTTGGATGGTGGGGGACAATCAACCGTGGAACGGCGTCGTTTCAAATAGCTATCAAGAGGATCCTGGGGTCGGCGAGAAAGAGTGATGACAGATACTCTGCGAGAAGGCATTTTAGACGAAGGAACATCGTTTCCCTTCGATGCACAACTAGTGATAGTGGTATTTTGACGCGTATAATTCGCACTGCAGTGCGATGAGGCGGGTACAATCGATATCGGTGACTCGATGGTGGTAGGTTCGGTAGAATCGGTTTCTCGATGAAAAGCGGGGGAGAGGCTGCCCCGATCAGATACGCGAGCGATTTCTTCACGATGGTCTATTCGTCCGATAGTTGTTTGAGTCGTATCTGCGCATATATCTTGCATTCTAAGCACTGGGCATTCGTCCGCCACGTCTTGACGATCGCCGATCGCACACAAAGGTGGCGAGAAACTGCCTTTGAACATATCTGGAGGGTGAGCTTGGAGTTGCAAAAGAGCGCCCAGATCAGCCTGAGCGGACGAGACACCCTGCGCCTGAGACTCGGGACTTGGGAAGGGTGTGAGCGAACGAGTTATCGGCGGGTTTGCCGTAGGGACAATAAGTTCATTTAAAATCGTGGGGTCGCTAAAGGCCGTTCCGACATGCGGCTGGCCACTGTCACGAGGGCGAAACAACAAAAGCGGACCCACAGGCATGTCCTCGAGGCGTGATGCTGGGACAACTGCATCCGTCGACAGTGGCGAGTCGGCCACGAGGCCGGCAGGCGAGGAAGAATCCGGAGGCATCCTGCTGGGAGACTCCCATTTTTCGCCGCAATCATCGTTGTTTGGAGTGCTCGGTCGGAGTGATCCATCCCCTGGCCAATGCAGCATATCGTCGATCTCGAGGCTCTTGTCTCCGAAGGCACCTTCCAGAAAACGGTTTCCACGTATCGTACGAAAGGCTACTTCGTCCATATCGAAACTTGCAGGTTTCTCGTGACCGTCGAAGGCAGACCACACTTGCGATGTCGGTTCCGACCAAGGAGAATCAGAAAACTCGCAGTCGCAGCAAGGGCTAGGCATGGAACAGAGCCAACACAATTGTTCATCACGAACATTCATCGGGGAGCTTAGTGAGATTGAGGAGGTAAGGAAGAGCGGAGGAAGTGATTTCCTGAAATTTCTCGATTTTGTGTTTCGCGTGTTTTTTGCCACCCGGGCAAGACCAACAAGAACTCGCAGTTTGTCCACCATGACTGATCTCCCCCACCCCGGAGACTTGGAAATAGACCTGGACCCTCACGCACTCAGCGCATATAACGTTTGCTTCAATCTTCAGCGCGACCATGGTGAAGATAAGAATAAGAACAAATGCATGCACGCAAGGGTCCTCGGCTACCTAATCATCCACGCTCCTTCTGTAGCGGCGCGCGTTGAAGTCGTCAAAGAGATCTATTCATGCTGCCACGACCACGATAAATTGTCCCAACTTGGACAGTACTTTATCGATCGCTACATTCGCTCATGTAGGTTCTTGTTGTTGCTGACTAGCGTCACCGGTTCACCTGTCGAAAACGAACTGACCAGTCATGAAATTCGACCGGCGTACGCCAGTCCCCTCGGATCATTCCAGCCCTTCCTTCGATAAAGACAAGATAGACACGATGACTAGAATCAAAGAGCCCCCGAAGAACCACAGAGATGCGAAATTTCAGGTGAATGGCCCCTTGCTATCAATGATGTAGATCGCAAATTCACTTATTTCTTGTGTACTCATCTACAGGCCCTCGTTCGAGACGGTTTCAAATGTGTCGTGACTGGCATATATGACGAGAACGCAAGTGAAGATGCAGGTATATCTGAAGAAGCGAAGTTCCTCCCAGGGTATCCCGTTTACACAGATTGCGTCCACATCATACCAGAGTCCACTTATTTCTATGTGTCTGATACTCCTACGAGCTCTTCAGACAAGGCATGTCCTTATATCTCTCTGCTTCGGTATCCAAGTTCATCCTTTCCCAGAATGATTGTTCGGCCTCAGGGTTTGCGGTTCTGAAGCGTTTTGGCTACGATGTCGAAAAAGTGAATGGAGAAAAAGTGCATCATCTTTACAACGTTATGACAATGGAAAAAAACGTGCACGATCGTTTTGACCGCTTGCATATTTATTTTGAGGCGACAGTTGAGTGCTACATGCATGGTTCATGAATGTACTACGCTGATTAACCATGTTGATTCATAGACAGGCGAGAATTGTTACCTTGTCAAATATGCGGAACATCCCAACTGGAGGCCGAGGAAAGTAAAATTTACAACACCAAACCCTATTACTCTTCCCATTCCTTCAGCGGAACTTCTTGCCTTGCATGCGGCTTGTGCCAAGGTCGCACATCTCTCAGGTGCAGGCAAATATATTGACAAGCTTTGTCGAGAGAAGGATAATCTCGATGTGTTGGCAACTGGTGGAGAGTCAGCAGACGTCCTGGCTAATGCACTTTTGGGTTTGATGAGCCTCTGCCATGATTAGAGCGAGACAGGAACAAGGTGTTACAAGTCTAGGACTTATACCACAGGGACTCCACTACTCAAGTCCTAGAGGTGCACTAAACCTCCAGAACTATATACAAAGGTGCATGCTTTTTACAGAGAGTGGTGAACTGGCAAGGAGAAAGACTAAGGAAAGAGACAGGAGCTAATAACGAAGTGCTAACTCAGGCCTCTGAAAAGTAACTACTACTTAGGATCACACCACACAATTATCTACACTCAATGGACTTGCTGCTGTAGCAAACAAGTGGATTAAGCTGGGGACTTTAGCTATGATACATGGTCCTTTATATACCCCAGACTACTGCACATGGACCAAGCTGTGCATGGGAAATAAAAGGTTCTAATCAGAACACATGTCAAACGTGTGTGAAATAGAAGCATAAATAGAAGCGGTAATTAAGAAGGCTGTATGCTGGGGGGTGCATACTCCCTGTGTCTCCATATTTCCCTAGGGGATAAGTCTGTTCGGGTTAGTAGGAGGGGAAATACAAGAAGGGTGCGATATGTTCGACCCTACAGGGGAAAGGAGGCCGGTATAAAATCCTGGAGTAACCAGAATGCAAAACTTCTCGACTCCCGTAAGGATAGTCTCGAAGGAATGTGGAGAACGAAGCGAAAATAAAGAAACGGGTTCCAGAGGTACTCAGCTCTTTGTCCAGACAAGTCCAATTTTATACTCCAGGCAGCAGCACACAAGTCCAGAAACTCCAGTCTGGAGGTAGGACAGATGGTGATGCAAGTCCGGGTCAGTTGGGATTGTCAAAAAGATCAAGAGTAAGGTAGATTTTGTCAGGCAAAACGACAGGAGTAAGAAATAAGAGTAAAGAGTGGGGAAGTGTCCAAAAGTCTCTCCCCCCTGATGGGTCTCGAAGTGGTCCTTTTCTCACTCTTTCCTCGTCCTCTTTAATACCATCGCATCGGAGCCCAGTCAGTCCGGAGCTCCATTTTGAAATTATCAAAGACAAAATAAAATATCACCTGTGAGTCAACTCTGGAATTTCATGTGTAGATCGAACTGAAATATGATTTCCAATGAGAAGACAAAGGCTTGGACCTACCGACGGTTGGAATGGACATGGGACATCGAGATCCAGAACCTAAACAAAAGGTCCTATTGGTGGAGAAGAAAGTCCGGCAAGATATGGGTGTTCCGGGTGAGGACGGATGTCTGGACACTCCAGATGGAGGTAGGCAGCAGTGGATGGCCCAGACTAAGGTGGAGTTGGGTGGTCTATCAGAGATTGCATATGGGATGCGTGGAACGGGTGAATAGACATCAGATGTGAAAAATGTCCAGACGGAGGAAAAACAGTCTGGGCAGAATGGACAAGCGGGAAGTCCGGACTAAAGCGGAGTTGGAGCGGACCGGAGTGGGTGTATGTTGGTGTTGGATAGGATAGGTGCAGGGGCTTAAAAACAGGATCTGCGTCCGTAGGAAATTCTGGTTCCCTACATCTGCAGGGAACTTGCTTTCTGACTGTCCTCAGTCAGCTGTGGGAATTCGTTGCATAAGCGGGTCAATTGAGTGAACGAAATACAGTTACTGCTCCTTTCTCTCCCTCATGTACTCCAGACTCACCGCTTTCGCTCAGACTGGCTCTGCTGATGTAGAGATGACCTCCAAAGCATTCCAGAAGGTATCCGATGAACTGCGTGCAGTTGTGCTCTGCGTCCCGGACGACAAGGACGATCTTGAAGAGGAGAAGGCAGACTGGTGCCGGCGGTGGAATGACATCATGGTAAGTGGTTTCTTCGTCATTTCTCCCCTTTCCTGACATAATTAGGAGCGAACCAACACTGTTGTCACTCACGCTCAGGTGGTCGGCCTGGCACTGTCCTACGATGCAGAGCTACACAAGATGGCTGCAGCTATTGCGACTTGCAAACAAGGCTAACCCTATGAGTTAGACTAGTGGCAAGGAGTTGTCTTCCTAAGCCAAAAGCCCAATCTATACTTGTAAGGAATGGTGTCATATGCCAAACCTAATCCCATGTGATGCCATGACCTAGACGCTCTTGTGCTAAATACTACTATGATATGTCCGTACTACAATGATAACCAAACCAGGGACAAAGTCCC
>JBBPOI010000725.1:0-10153 GCA_038091355.1 Phylloboletellus chloephorus
AGGATCTGTTGCCTGAAGACAGCGAGACTAGCACTCGATCCACGCTATCCATGCGCTCGTCCGGCGCCATAAATAAGGATAATGTTGCTGTTCCCACATAGAGCACTAGTGGGGGTTCCCAGTCACCTTGACTGTGGCGTCTCCGATTATAGACGTTAAAGCGAGTCTGGCACCGTCCATTTCCGGTCTTCTGTTCTTCTCAGACGCCCGATGCTTTTAGGGCTGTGGGGATTATATCCCTAGTTTGGTTATCCTTGTATTATGGACATATAGTAGTATTTAGCACAAGAGCGTCTAGGTCATGGCATCACATGGGTTTAGGTTTGGCATATGACGCCATTCCTTACAGCAAGTCACACACTCTGTAACGTATATAAGACTGGCTGCAGTATGTGCCACAATAGAGTTCTTCTTGACCTCTAACCACTACTTGCTCAGCACAAGTCATACCCAGGTAAGCTATCGCTTTCCCTTGCACCTTAGCCTGCTTCAACAAAGGACTATGCTCACATCAATTCACACAATTTCTGTCATGTCTTCATGCAGAAACAGCTCGCTGCATCCCTCCAAGCAACTTATGCCTACTGGTAGCCCTAAACAGTGCTTGCATTGTCCAAATGCATCCATTGTAAAGTACAACACTCTATGACTCACGTCCTGGTGGCAAAATGTACGAAAGGGTTCGGGCCTTTTGCACAGTAGTGCTTCTTTGACACAACACCCCTCTAGCTAGAGACTGTATAGCCGAAGTTTTTTGTTTTTGCCAGGCTAGCCGAAGTGTCCGACCCAGTGTGGACACTTGGGCCATATGCGGTATACAGCGCTGAGTAACAGTGTGAAATCATGATGACGCAGGGAGGATGACACCCACATAGCATCAGCGAACCTCGAAACAACGTGTTTCATGCGTGCTACTTAACTCAAGTTGCACAGGCGAGTCTCGTCGCCCATACCCCGAGTCGAAGAGATTGCAACTGGTGAGCGGCGTGGTACCATTGACGCTCGTATTGACATGATCACAGCACGCTCGCAATGTCTGGTGTCGATTTCCCCCCTTTTGTCGAAGGAGAGGCACCGTTTGCAGTCCCAGCCGCAGGCTCGCCGTGCAAGACGTCTCTGGCGACCTCAAGTCTGGCATTACGCCCCTCGTCGTCTTGCATGGCGGTCCGGGGATCGGGCACGATTACATCGAGATCGTCGCTCAGTTGACCACTCTCTACTCCATCCCCGTCGTCCTCTACGACCAGATCGGCGGTGCTCGTTCCACCCATCTCCCGGATAAAATGGGTGATGCCGACTTTTGGACGACACAGCTTTTCATCGACGAGTTGCACAACCTGTTGGATCACTTGGGTATCCACGACAGTTACAATCTGCTCGGTCATTCTTGGGGAGGGATGCTCGGCGCGGCGTTCGCAGCTCAGCAGCCCAAAGGATTAGACAAGCTCATCATTGCCGATGCCCCTGCGAGCATCCAGTTGTGGATGGATGCAGCAGCCCTTTTGAAGCTCAGGTTGCCTCAAGATGTCCAGGACGTGTTCAGCAAGCACGAAGCGGAGGATACCACTGCCAGCGAGGAGTACCAGAGTGCAGTTTGGGTCTACTACGACCACTTCCTGTGTAGAATAAAGCCCTTTCCCGACTGCCTTAAAACTGGGTTCGAGTGGGTGGCAAAGTCACCGACGGTATACATGACATTGTAATTGCTCTCTCTTCTTGATGCACCGTGTCCTGATCCACCTTGGTCGGCTAGGTATGGACCAAAGCTCTTTCAGCTCACGGGTGCGCTCAAGACTTGGAGCATTATCGATGAGCTTCATAAGATAAACGTCCCTACTTTGCTCTTGAACGGGCGTTACGACGAAGCGCACGACATCACCGTGCGGCCATTCTTCCAGTACATTCCAAAGGTCAAGTGGATCCAATTTGCTGATTCAGCCCATGTCCCCCAGCTCGAGGAGACAGAAAGATTCATGGAGGTAACTAGGGATTTTCTGCTCGGAAAGTGAGATTGTATGAGATTTGACCAATAGTTGTACCGAGCGAGATTCAATCCTGATGCACCATTTGATGCCTGTTTCGCTGCAAGATGACAGTTGTATCTGCTGGGCATGATGTGGGTGGTTCGAGAACGGCGGAAATGAATGGTCAAGTCGTGAACATGGTCGGATATTGACCCACATGGCGCGCTGACGCGTTTTCACACCGAGTCTGTGCATTGTTGCCTCCGACAATCATTGATCAGGTCTGCGATGCACAGGAGCAACGACGGCGCTCCTCGTGACCATCCTGTCGCAGACCACGACTCGGCGGATCCCTCGCCGCCTGTCCACACCCTCACCATCCCCCCCTCCCCCCCACGGAGCCGTGTCCACTCCGCCCCCCACGCCCACCCCCCCTTGCCCTCTGGCTTTCCCGCTCGCCTTTCCCCGCTCGGCACAGGAGTTCCCGCTCGTCGTCCCCCGAGTGTCAGCCTGAACTCGCCGCCCCCTTCTCCTTTTCGCACATCCTTTGTCGCACATGGCTCGTCCGCTCATTCGCGCACCCGGTCCATCTCTTCTGGGCCGTTCGTCCCTTCCGTCTCCTCTCCCCTCGCTACCTCGTTTCCTGCTCATGTTCCACTGCATCCATTCCCTTCCGGCAGCACTCCCGAGGTCCATGTGTCCGATGTTGATACGCACGTCCCCCCTGGCCACACCAGACGACATTCGCGTCTCCACTCCCGCAACCTCTCCATATTCTTCCCTAGATCCCCAGCCACCATCTCCGAGGACGAGCGACCTGGAGACGAAGAAGCCCCCACTCTTCCCTCAGATTTGGTCCTAATTCCTGCCTCCCAGTCCGAGCGTGTAGTCAGTCTCGGCGCGCAAGTCGGACGAGAACTCAATGCTTCATTCACGTTCGGCGGCTTGCCAAAGTCGAATTCCGAGCCCAACGGTATACAAACTTCACATTCTGTCACTGCGAGACGTGGGCACCACCATAAACATTCGCTCTCACACAACTTCTTTTCGTTCCTTGAACCCGGACAGTCGCAGACAATGATAGTGCCAAGCAATGAGCAAGACTCGCGCACCGTGCCTACGCCCACTTCTTCGTGGGCTCCGAGATCGAATCCGCTCTTCGTGTCTCCTAATTCCCCTACTGTTGAGCTCATCCCATCTTCTCAGTCCAGCTCTCCTATAGCTTATCGGTCGAATTCTCCCGCCGAGTCTGCCATTGCCGTGGTTGAGAGCGAGTGTGTCTCCGCTACCGGAACGGCTGCTATCGTCACTGCTTCTGCTCAGTTTGCTTTGGGAGCGCTGTTATGGACACGTGGTCAGAGTATCGGCTCGCTTGCTTGCACCGGATTGGGTTATTGGGTCGTTTTTGATGCCCTAGGTGTTGCTGGGCCTGTCATCATCGCCAGACAGGTGAGAGGCAAGGGAATGTATGGGTGGGTTCGAATCGTCTACCGTATTCCTGGCTCGACTGAGCACGTTTGTGTTAGTCCCGCCCGCCGTGCGACGACGCTTCTCTTTGCCCAGTGTGTATATTTGATGTTTGCAGGCGTGTATGTTGCGAAAGAGGCTTTCGAGCATCTACTGTTGTCTGCCGGAGGTGACGCGCACGCACATGGGCACGGCGGTGGTGCTGTGAGGGGCGGTGGAGGTGCGGGTGACGGGCATCATCATCACTGGGGCGACGAGAAGCCCGAAACACTGGGGTGAGCCGTCGATCAAGACTGCCCTCACCACTGCGGACTCACCGTGCACTCAGTCTTCGATTCCCTGTCTTGCTCATTTTTCTAGTCCTCCTCTCGCTAATAGGCACCTCTGCTGTATTTGGTCAACATGAAGTGTTAGTGAGCAGTACGTCTCTCTCCATGTCACACCCCAGTCACATCGGTCACATGGCCCCTAATAGTAACCAACAAGCACATTCCATCTCCACTCGCTCTCTTACGACCAGAATACCGAACTCCAGCGCCTCCAGAGCAGAGATCTGCAGGCGTTCAACGGGTCTTCCGGAACCCGTATGCACTTCCACCGATCTTGTTCTGCCTAGCGATCTTAGGCGCCGAGATGGTTCTAGACGTGTATGTGTGAAAAAATTCTGTTGTTCTTGGCTTGTCTGAGGGGAGTTCTTATTTAATTGTGGTGATCGCGGTTGTAGGGCACATTATGCACCCTTCGATCTTGCGCTTGCTGCGCTGGAGGTGATCGTCACTGCCCATGTGGCGTTTGCGGCCTGTGTCGTGCTTGGCGGGGTGTTGCTGCAGACAGCGCCGCCGACGATGATGCAACCTGGGGTAAACAAGGGGGGATCGGGCACAGTTCCCGTAGGTGTCAGTGGGCCTGCTGGGAGGACCTCGGAGGCGTTCTGGAGGGTCATCAGGGAGGTACGTGAAAGATAACCACAGTTTACGCTAATATATCTGCTGGGGAGGAGGCGGAACTGAAAACGCGAGACTCTAGATCGAGCGCCACGAGCACGTCGTACATTTACCGGCACCACACGTTTGGCAAGTCGTGCCTGCCGGGCAACCACGGTCGGTCGAGGTTCGCGCGTCGCAGGTTGGCCATGCACATTCGAACGGCCATGCTCATCTTCATGACCGCCATCACGACCACGCTCATCCTCATGACCACCGTCAAGACCACGCTCATCCTCATGACCACCATCACGACCACGCTCATCCTCGTGACCATCATCACGACCACAAAGCACATGTGCACTCCCACTCTAGTGATCCTCTGAAGCACATCCGGAGCGGGACGTCGCCCGCACTCATCATCACCCTCTCACCACACGTGCGGCCAAGCGTTACAGATGCTGATGTTCTGGAGTTGACACAGTGGGCGAGTTCGCGTGTGCTTGGGGCGTTTGCACTGAGTGGCTCTGGAAAGGATGGAGAGAGTGCAGAGGTGGAGGTCACTGTGGGCGTCGTAAGGGCGTAAATGGAGGTAAGCCGTGGTCTCAGACCATCTCGATCGGTTTGCAAATGTCTTGGGCTCAAGTAGCACATGTTTTCAGGTCGAGATCCGTTGCGGTCTGGGGTGGTGAATGGACATCAATGACATTAAATCCGTTCGTTCATGTGTGTGCGCCGCTTGTGTGGATTATACCCCCGTTCGTGTTAAAGACCCTAGTTTTATCGTGAATTGCCAATCAAAGTGGCTTGGCAAGTAGACTATGACGCGACTGGGCAAGTTGACTTGAGTAGGATGGGATAGGTGTGACGTCGCCGTCGATGATCAAGCATCCTGAGGGGTCGATCAGGGTGAGCATAAAGCCCACTGCCTCTGATCAGTTGCAACCCAGGCTGCCCCCCTTTCCAACATTTCCTTCCTCACCAGTGTACACTTCCTACGTTATTTTTCCACCATGTCCAACACCGGATTCGCTTTGAAGCTCGGCGGTGCGTCTTGTGGTGGTGTCTCCGTCTAAACTGACCCTTTGTCGACCTTCGTAGGCACCGTCGTCGTCACGGGTGGTAACCGCGGTATCGGCAAGGCTTTCAGCTACGGCCTCGCCAGGGCGGGCGCGAACGTCGCCATCATCTACAGGTTTGTCTCGGTCTTGTTGTTCGTGACTCGCTAAGCGATTACCGCCCGCGCTCAGGACTTCCAAGGATGCCCCTGACGTGGCCAAGAGGATTCAGGAGGAGTTCAAGAACGTCAAAGTTCGGGTACGTTCTCCACGGTGCCCGCCTTTCTCTTTCTCGCTGACTTGGGTCCCGCAGGCGTACCAGTGCGACGTTTGCGACTCCAACAAGATCCAGGAGACGTTCAAGCAGATTGACAGCGAGCTTGGCAACATCACCGGCGTCATCGCTGTGCGTTTCGCTCCTCCCCTATTTTTTTTATATTCTTGCTTAGTCGCACTATAGAACGCTGGAATCTCGGTCATCAAGCCTGCCCTTGACTTGTCTTCGGACGATTTCCGCAACGTCTTTGGCGTCAATGTCCTTGGCGTCTTCAACACCGCTCGCGCCGCTGCGAAGTGAGTCTGTTTCGTTTCCGAGGCCTCGGGTATCAAACGCTCCGCCCTACAGGCACTGGATCGACCGTCGCGCTCACGGATCTATCGTTATCACTGGCTCGATGAGCGCTCAGATCATCAACCAGGCTGGTCAAAACACGCCCTTGACTCAGGTCAGTAACGCTGCCCGCGATATGATGGACGTCGCGAGACGTTAATCTTTCACAAGGCCTTCTACAACTCGTCCAAGGCTGCGGTCTGCAATCTCTCGAAGGCTCTCGCTGCCGAGTGGGCTAACCAGCACATCCGAGTCAACACCGTCTCTCCTGGCTACGGTTCGTCACCATCTTGTTCGTTCGTTCGTATCGATGAATCTGACTGATGGGGGGGTCGACGATAGTGAAAACCGATCAGACCAAGGACATCAACGAGAACATTCGGAGGCATCAGAGTCAGAACGTTCCCCTCAGGCGCTTCGCGGAGGTGAGGATCGTCGATGTTTATGAGGTGTCGGACGTGCGCTGAGACTGCCTGCCTCCTCCTTGCCCTGTTCCCTCCCTCCGTAGCCCGATGAGATCGCTGGTCAAGCTTTGCTTCTCCTTTCCGACCATGCCAGCTACATGACGGGCGGCGACTACCTCGTCGACGGGTACGTGTCCATTTTACTCTTCCTTCCGTCGCCCGTGGACGAGCAGCTCACATCTACCATCTCGTAAACAGGGGCCAGCTCATCTGGTAAATTTCTTGGACGCTCGGTTAACAAAAGGACTCGGACTCTGCGAAGTGACGCGTGAAAACGAAAAAAAAAAGTGGTGGTGTATCCCAAGACGTTGTCGCGAGAATCAATGTATGTATTTTTACGCTGTTGAATAGACAACGAGTGTGATGGGGAGTGATGGTCATTCGTTGGTGGGTGTGACTTAGGAAAAGATGATCACTTTTGAGTTCGCAGCTCCTATGAGGTAGGCGCGATGGTGATAAGCATACCGCATCATGCCAGTGTATAACAGAGAACGAAAAACAACAAGACTTGAAGTAGCCCAGTGTCTATGAAGTCTACGGGCATGAAGTATGCTATCCGTTTACAGCAACCCTTTGGCAGTCATGTTGGTTCGGCACAATTCTGTATACAAATTTTTTCCTCGTCCACACAGCTAGCTACGATACGTCTAGCATGTCATTTGTGAGGTCTGCAAGGTCTGAACGAATCGAATCAAAAAGCAGAAATGAGTAAAGATAGTTGAAAACAGTGGTAAAAAGAGTCGCGCAGATCATCAGCACTCCAGAGCTGGTTTTTTTTTTTTTTCTCATCATCGTGACTTTGCCGGGAAGCAACCCGCAGCTGAGTGTGAAGTCTCGGAAGGGCATGCTGGACAAGCAGCCACGATGGTGTTTCTGAGTGGGATTTTTTTTGTGTGTGTATCAGGTGCATTAGCGATACTCAATTCTAAAATCTCAAGGCTCAGTTGTTGAACATGGCCTTACACGTCATATATAGTTCATGCTCCCAAGTAGTTATTTATTACTACATTTATTGGAGCTCCATTATAGTAGTTAGCAAGTCACACACTCTGTAACGTATATAAGACTGGCTGCAGTATGCGCCGCAACAGAGTTCTCTTGACCTCTAACCACTACTTGCCTCAGCACAAGTCATACCAGGTAAGCTATCACTTTCCTTCTGCACACCTAGCCTGCTTCAACATCAGTCTCAACCATGAGCCATAGCCAAAGGGATAAACAATGTCATGACTTTAATATCTGTCTCTGTAATCCTGGGCTGATGTCTGGCAGATGACCAGTCAAACCCTAGACTATCGGGTTTCTCAAATTCCAGAGGTCCAGAGCAAGTGGTGTTAGAAATGGCTCTTTTCTACACAGTCGCTCGCACTCCTAAGCAGTGATATCCTATTCTTTTGGATATATTCCAAGTGTTACAAGTCTAGGACCTGATCCACGAGGACTCCACTACTAAGTACTAAGGGCGCACTAAACCCCTAATACTAAATACAAAGTGCAATGGTTTACAGTACCATGCAGACTGACAAGGAGAAGAGGAGGGGGAGAAAAGGATGATCCTAATACCGAAGTACTAGGAGGACCCTTGAACGTTACTACTATTCTACTAGGTTCATGCTCACACAAGTATACTACACCTAATGGACTTGATGCTGAAGCAAACAAGTGGATTAAGCTGGGGACTTTAACTATGATACATGGTCCTTTATATACCCCAGACTACTGCGCACGGACCAAGCTGTGCATGGGAAATAGAAGGTTCTAATCAGAACACATGTCAAACGTGTGAGAAATAGAAGTGTAAATAGAAGCAGTAATTAAGAAGGCTGTACGCCTCATGTATTTAATGAAGCAGAGATTAAAACATGTGTTAGGTCACATGACATGCTTATGTAATAGTTAAGTATTATGCCAGGTCAAGTGTTTGATCCTGGCCAAGTCCAACTCTTTTACTATAGGGGCATTTGTTCGTATATGAAAGGCAATGCATTTATAACAACAGCCTTATGGCTGTTCTGCCACTGCCTCATGTTTACCTTATGCTTTTAATCTCTGTTCCACAGCCTTCTGATGTCAGAAACACAAAGCTTGAGCTGCTGTGTGCTCGCTGTTATAAACGCATTATTTCTCCTATACAGGCAAACACCTCTACATTAAAAAGAATTGGACTTGGCCAGGATCGAACACTCAACCTGGCAAAATACTTAGCTATTACATAAGCATGTCATGTGACATAACACGTGTTTTTAATCTCCGCTTTATTAAATACATGAGGCGTACAGCCTTCTTAATTACCGCTTCTTTTACGCTTCTATTTCACACACGTTTGACATGTGTTCTGATTAGGACCTTCTATTTCCCATGCACAGCTTGGTCCATGCGCAGTAGTCTGGGATATATAAAGGACCATGTATCATAGTCAATCCCCAGCTTAATCCACTTGTTTGCTTCGGCATCAAGTCCATTGGGCATAGCTAGTTGGTGTGAGTGTGACTTAGTTAGTAGTAGCTCTTCAGGGTCCCTTGCTAGCACTTCGGTATTGGCAACTGATCTTTTTCCCCTTCGTTTTCTCCTTGCCAGTCTGCAGCCTACTGTAAAGGCTTGCACTTTGTAATTTCGCTATTGGGGTTTAGTACACCCCTTTAGTGTGGTAGTGGAGTCCCTGTGGACAAGTCCTCGGATTTGTTACACTCACTTTTAACCCCTGTCTTGGTGGATAATATTTATTTTCATTATATTTATAAAGTTGAGCTGTTGTACGCTCCTTCAGTAATATTCGTTTTCCAGTCACGTGACCATGGGAATATGCACATGATCATGGGAATTATCTATCCTTTAACCCTTTCACCTCTTCAGACCTTTAACCCTATCACCTCTTCACATATTTCACCATTTCACATAATCACATTAAACCTTGTAGTAATAGATAACAAGTATAGCAAGTGTAACAGTGCTCAATGGTGCATATTCCTTTCTTTCCATTTTCGTTCTGTTTACGACTTAGCCAACCCACAGGAGGGCTTATCATTTACTACCACCCTTGACTCTGAAAAGGGGATAACCTTTATCCTCTTTTCCCTCCTGCACCATTTCACATTACTTGATCATGGTCTAGGCAAGCCTAGCCCGTTCTCTTTCACTTGCTTATATTTCACATGACATCACTGATGACATCACTCCTCATGTTTAGTGCATATAGGGTTCACCCCCTCATGTACGCCTCACACATCAGGCATGCTTGGCTGTGCCTGTTACGAATTAAGGAGCATGCTGCCGAGCGCCGCCCTCATCCTACCCTTTTCTATGTAGACGTTTGGCTAATTGGATCAGGGAGCGAGCTGCTGTGCGCCACCCCAAGTCCTTAGCCTACACATTCATTACCTTCAGGGTCACATGATTTGGTCACGTGATCATTCTCCTATTCCAAGTCATGTGATTGGAAGTCATGTGATAACTAGTCATGTGATAACTAGTCATGTGATGTTGCCTAGCCACGTTTGGGCTCTTATCTTTAGACCCTTGGCCCAGGTCTGGACTCTTACCTCATGGCGGTGGTGCGTTGATATGCCCACACGCCTTCTTCTTTGCCGAGCCTGCTGGCAAGGGGCTGAAACGCCTCATGTCAAAGGGCTAGGCTCTTATCTTTGGTCCATGATGTCATCCATGATGT
>JBBPOI010000726.1:0-10151 GCA_038091355.1 Phylloboletellus chloephorus
CGTCTGTCCACTCTTGCAGCGCAATCTCTACGCCTCGGACGCAGTTTTCGTGAGACCGCTTGCATGGGGCAACTTCGACCACGCGACCTCCATCGTCCAAGAATTCGGCCTCGATCAGCTTGCTGCCTCCCGCCGGCTGACACACATCATCTGCAGCGAGCTCGCAAGTACCCTGTCTATTCCGACTCGCTGAGATATGCATCGCTCATCGTACCCAGTAGGTGTACTTCCCGGAACTCTTCGGCCCGCTCCTCCGGACGCTCATACACCTCACCTCGCCGCATTGTGCACCATCGTCAAGGCCGCCTGTCAAGATCGTCATATCCTATAAGTCCAGAAGCCTACCAAAGGAGACGCCATTCTGGGCTGCGTTTGGTCTCTGGTTCTCGTTCCAGCCTGTCTTAGCGCGTCGCCGAGTCCGACCTGTCGAGACTCAGGACGCACCTCCAGATGACGAGTCGGATGCCACAGAATCCTGGAGAGTGTTCGGAGCAGACGACGATGCAGATCGGACGTTCGTCTTCGTTGCGTATCGTCGGCCGGAATCGATCGCTTGGCTCGTTCCCCAGACTGATAGGGAGCTGATGGAAGGCGTTGGTGCTCGAGGCACGCCAGCGAAGAAAGAAGACGACACATTCGAGACAATCTTGTTCATGGCCATAGCCGTAGATGATACAAAGAGTCGGTCAAGTTAGCATACGACAATCACAAATATCTCTTCGGATCCTTTCCCCATCAGAAAACAAACCTCTTCATCTGATGTGATGGAAGAATCGCTGATTTCCGTTCTCCAAAAGCCCTACCGATTTGTTATAGTCTGCAGCCTGCTCCTGCACGTACTCTGGCGGCGCTTGCGAGCGCACTGTTACACCATGAGTAGGAAAGTTGGCGATTGTCACTTTCTGCCTGAGCAAGGGGGTGCTCTTGGGTGCGGTGGCAACGAAACCAGCCGCTTCAAAGGGCAGAAGTTCCAAGTGGTACTGCACCCCGTGTCATACAACCCACTGTGAAGTCTGCGATAGCGGTCGACTCACTCTGATAGTGAACTTGGGGAACAAGGCGCTGGATTTGAGAGACCACTTGATATCGACTTCGCCATGCAAGACACGTTGACCCGTGCCACAGGCGTCGTCGGGGGCCCAGAACACGGCGCGCGCGACGTTCTCGAGGAAACAGTTGTCTGTTCGATGTTCGGTGTCGTCGTCGGTGGCATTAGCACCTGTGGCAAGGGAACGGACAAGGAGAACTCTGATAGCTTTGGGGGATGAGAGGAGGTCGAGGGCTTGGTCATCGTTCCCTGTCAAGGTCAGCCACAGTGGCATGGCTGTTCCTCTGGAATAGGCGAGCTTGCGCAGGAGTCAACTCGGATTGTTTGTGATGCATATAGAGATGGGATATTCTTACTGGTTGCGCAAGGGCCAACTGTGAAAGTGAAATTGACGTCGTTGGTCATCAAAGCGGGGGATGACTTACGCTGAGCGTTACTTCGACAGTGCGTGAATCGAATATCTTCCCCTGAATAGTCAGGGGTGGGAGGACATGCCAACCATCGGGATCCCCTGTATGGAGAGGGCAGTAGACGAAGCTAGGTATTGCAAAGGTGGTACCTTCAGGACCAACGAGATGGAGGTTTTCCTTGTACGCTTTCTGGCGCATCTGAGACGGTGGCTCTGGTCGCGTCATCGGGATGTACGAGAAATTGGTAAACAAGCTGTGCGTCCCTCAGGAGTTGAAAAAGAGGGAGGGTAGTGGTATCATCCATACATCTGATTGACCCTGAACATCCCGCGTTTGACCGTCACGATAATCTTGTAGTCGAGATATCCCGTGCTGGCTCGCTCAGAGAACGAAGGGGGTAGAGGGAAAGTCTTCATGACCTTCTGGTCTTGCACTTTGACTTCTGCGGGAAGAGTGAGGGCGAAAGGCCAGGAATAGTTTCCCTTGGCGAACTTGGAGGACACACTCTCGCCGTTTGGCAAGGGAATGGAGGGCGTCCACAGATCGTGCTCTGTGGTGAAGAATGTCTCTTGCTCTTGGCCAACGAGGGTCGTGCCTGCCGCGATCTAGCGCTCTCATGAGAAAGGTGCGACGGAGCAGTGGACGACGCGGACCTTGATCGAGATGCCCTTGACGGACTCGGGCTTGAGCACGTTGAAGTCGACTTGGCCGGCGATGGTGTCGCCCTCGTAAAAGATCGGGAGGGAAGTGGAGTCCGGTGCGCGGTTGTTCACGGAGAGGGTCAGCCATTTGAACCCACTGCTGTCTTCGAGCGATAGCGTGTGCTGTGAGCCTGCAGTGGTGCTGCTTGACCCTCCCGCCGCCTGTGAAGGGCGCCCTGGCGGGATCACTGTGTAGACAGGTAGCTCGAGGTCCACATCCATCACGACGGTGAAGAGTGGAATGATAGCGAGATACTGACAGCAGCATGTGGCCAGTCTGACAGGGGCTATATGTCCCATTCTGGGTGGCTGCATCACGTGCTCATCCAGATGCCTTCCTCGATGTCCGTCTGGTCGACGCAACCGCATCGATGTCGTTCAGCGGGTCAGTCTCGCGGCCGTGTGTGGTGTTGCTCACGCTCATCCATTCGCAGATTCGGATCGTCCATGACGACGCCCTCGTTGTTCGGCCAGACACGGCCCACAGGTTCCATCTTTGGCAGCTCCCAACCCCCCGCTACGGGCCCGACTGCCTCCACACAACCCCAGACGACGCAGCAGCAGCCATCCGCGTCGCTGTTCGGTCAGCCCGCAGCTGGTGCCCAACAGCAGCAGACTACCACTTCGCTCTTTGGCCAACCCGCGAGCGGCACCCAGCAAACGACTGGGACCTCGTTGTTCGGACAGCCTGCTGGTACCACCCAGCAGCAGCAACCTGCGACGTCAATCTTTGGCCAGCCTGCGAGCGGTGCTCAGCAGCCCGCCACTTCCACTTCTTTGTTCGGCCAGCCTGCGGTTGGGACTCAGCAGCAGCAGCAACCTTCTACGTCTCTGTTGGGCCAGTCTACAACCGGGACTCAGCCGCAGCAATCTGCTACTACATCGCTCTTTGGCCAACCTGCCGCTGGGACTCAACAGCAGCAACCGCCCAGCTTGTTCGGCCAGCCTGCTGCTGGAACTCAACAGCAACAGCAGCAGCCTACCACATCCTTGTTCGGCCAATCCACAACTGGGACTCAGCAGCAGCAGCCCAGTTTGTTCGGCCAGCCTGCTGCTGGAAGTCAACAACAGCAGCAGCCTACTACGTCCTTGTTCGGTCAGCCCACGACTGGGACTCAGCAGCAGCAACAGCCCAGCTTGTTCGGCCAGCCTGCTCCCGGAACTCAACAGCAGCAGCAGCAGCAGCCTGCCACGTCCTTGTTCGGTCAACCCACGACTCAGCAGCCCAGTCTGTTCGGGCAATCCACGACTGGGACTCAGCAGCCTAGTACATCCTTGTTCGGCCAGCCTGCTACTGGAACTCAACAGCAGCAAACTTCGTTCTTTGGCCAACCTCCCGTGAGCGGCGCTCAGCAAACGACAGGAACATCATTGTTTGGACAGCCTGCGGGTGCCTCTCAGCAACAGCAAAAGAACGCCACCTCTTTGTTCGGCCAGCCCACGACCGGGACTCAACAGCCTACTACGTCTTTGTTCGGACAACCTGCGACCGGAACTCAGCAGCAGCCTTCCACTTCTCTGTTCGGTCAGCCTGCATGGAATACTCAGCAACAACCGCAGACCACGCCCGGAACATATCTTTTCGGGAGCACGACGCAGCCAAATGCCACTGCGGCACAGACCACGGGCCTTTTCGGTTCCAGCTCTCAGACTCAACCTGCAACGACAGGCGCTAGTCTTTTCGGCAGCACCTTGCAGCCTCAGGCGAATGTGTCTGCAACCGGTTTCGGCGCCAGCACAACCGGCGCATCTCTTTTTGGTGCACAAAGACTACCATCGTGAGTGTTGTCTATTCGCCACCAGCTTGGTGACTGATACACCCCTGCAGCAGCATGAGGTTAGCAGTCTCAGGTGGCAGTAAATAAAACTAACGTCTTCTCGTCAGCATCTCACCCGCTCAGCCCTCCGGGCCAGTTCTGTTTTCAAAAGCCACGAAATTCAACGACCTACCTGAGGATATCAAGAAGAAATTTGAGAGCTTGGAGTGAGTGATGGGTTGATGGTGCGACACCACACACCCTAATCTTTTTCAAGTGCACACATCCAAGGTCGCGTGCAAATAAGTAATGACTTGAAACAAAGAAAACTCGGCCAAGAACCTACCAAAGGCCAAGATCTCTTTCGTGAGGTGCACAAGGTTGGGGATCTTCCTGCCACTCTTACGGACGAAGGTGGTAATAGTTCTACCCCCCTGTAGGAATTGCTGAGCGTCGCTGCGACCATCCAATCCGATGCTCTATTCACGAAGGATCTCACGGCGAAAACGGACCAAGCTGTCCAAGATACCATCATCGCGACTCGCATCGTCGACGGATTCAAAAACCCTCAACAGAACGGGATTTATCTCAAAAATCACGCGTCATTCCCACTAGAGTGAGTTTCTCCCGACCCCGAGGTGCTAGAGATGATGGATTCACTGATGGCGGTTTGTAGATTCTTTGCTCGCGTGACGCAACAGATGCAGGAGCGGTTGCAGTGGTATAAGAATACGATCGAGGTGATTATATTTTTATTCCGCCGGGATTCTTCCCCCGCCTAACGTTTGTTTATCCAAGCAAATTGAACGCAAGTTGTCCTCCACCGCGGTACAAACCCAAGCCACCCCACAAGGTAATCTGCCCCGCCGTGCTCTCGTTCTCTTCACCTTCTGACTCCTCGCCATCCCCTCTCCAGTGATATCGTCCACCGTGCAGACCCAACACAACATCTTCTTGTCCCTCGCAGCCAAGACGGCGGCCGTGGACGCGGAGCTGCAGAAAGTGAAGGTGTTGTACACGCAGCTTTGGCGTGCGAAGACGGGGAGCATGAGGGATCCTTTCAATGATCTCGATCGAGGGAGTGGGGGAGATTTTGGGATGGAGTCCTTGCGCGTGACCTGACCGAAAGCCCACCGTCGAGGTTGAAGGGGTGGATGGGCTTGTGGCGAGGGGTAGCTTCACCTCTGTTCCTTGCACGACTGGAGGGCTGGACCCGAAGGAATCCACTGGGTACGATGGACCGTGGATGACGCGCACGTACCCGCTTCACCCTTCCCCCATAATTTCTGCATTTGACAAGTAATTAGGTTTAGCCGGCTCTGCATGTGGAGCACGAAGTGTCATCGATTCAACGATGGTGGGGTTCGTAGTTTCACAAGTGTAATCAACACGTTTCCCGTGTAATCGCAGCGGTCCCCTGTTCGAACGCGCCATATTCACCCTCATGCTCATCCAGATTTAACGTACAACCTTCAAAGTATAGGAGAGAGATCGAATCTACGCGCTTCTTCGACTCGCTATCAGCGACAATCTCCATCACACCCCATGTGATGACGCCCACCGTTGACAGGACATTCTAAACTTGCACTCTCGTGTATGGCAGCGTAACCAAGTACCCAGACGCTGTACCGGTCCTCCTAATCGGTTCAGAAGGTCTGCTATATCGCCTATTAGCTCGGGTGTGCGTTGTGTCAGCATCGACTGGGGATGCCCCGCTATCCGAGATGGAAGGTGCAGATCCTACAAGCGTTTTTCGGATGGTGTGTCGATGTCGAGGCAAGCGTTGCCAGCGCTTCACGTTTCGTAGGTTATTTATCAGCCCAGCGTCTGAGCAAAAAACTCGATAGTCCGATAGTGAGCACCAGTCGCAGAGGCTCTTCTCCAAGTCAGACAGAGGATACAAAACGTCATCTTGTCTGGCAGCGATATCACGCACCACGCGTAGGTGCGTCTGTGACAACTCCGTTGACAGGATACCGCGGCCTTCTGGCTGTTCATGATCGGCGTGTTTGACCCCACAACCGTCAGAATTGCATTCGGGACCAGAAGCGAACTCGTCATCGGACCCTCCTTCGAAGCCGAACGTAACACCCAAGGGTTCGACCCATATGATACACGGATATCGAGTTCGAGGGTCCCTGCGATGCTGGTTTAAAAGATCAATTGCGGTAGCCATCCACATCTCAGAGGACCACCCAGAAGAAAACAGCATGCTCACCACAATCCTAGTCTTCGCAGCCGTGCTCAGCGCATTCGCCACCGCGCAAGTTATCCCCGGATATACCGTCTCTGAGTCGAACGTTCCACGTGTCACCCCAGGCCCAGGATTGCCTTCTCTGGCGTCTCTCGACCTCACCTCGGACGATCTGTATGCCCTGGGCACCGACCCGGCCCTCAGTGAGTATACGTCATCACTTCCGACGGGCCTCTCACTAAAACATCCCCTAGCTTCGCGTGCAGCGGATGCCACCTCCGTCTGCCAGACATACAGCACCGCGGCCGTCAACGACGTCACGGCATGCCTCAACTACCTCGTACGCGTCGGTGAGAACGATTGCACCGTCGACGGTGACACCGCCGTCTTCTGCAAATCGGGATCTGCGAGCGTCGGCGCCTCGAACGTCTCCGGTCAGCCGACCGTTACTTCCACTTGGTACGCCCGTGGTGGTGTGCGGCGCGAGCGAGCTGACGGTGTCCGCTTTTTTTTTTGCAGCAACGACGTTGCGTTGGGCCTCCAGTCGGTGTTCACGAGCTGCAGCGTTGGCGGTCAGGTTGGAGGTGAGCCTTATTTTGTTCGTTGCGACGTGCCGAGGGGGGGGCTGAATTTGTTGGATGACAAGGCTCCAAACCTGCCGGCAGTCTCATCTTCAGTGTCGACAACGTGAACTTTAGCAAGTAAACATTGTAAGGGAGCATAGCAAATGTATACTTTTATGAATCATCTTTCGTCTCGTTCAAATGAGCATGCGGTTGGCTGCATGATATTCAGCGTATATGCACGCACGTAGGCTGGATTTGTTTTTGCGTCCGCCGTCGGAGCACCGTCGCTATGCGCTCGCGGACTTTGCGAGTTCGGCTGCTGTCCGTTCCCCAAACGGAACATCAATGAATGCACCGTGACCATGCTAGGATAGAGTTCCGCGGTAAGTCGCGACACGCAAAGGTTCCTTCTTCCCAAACTTACTTGGGGATCTCAGTTCTCGCTGGTACGCGTCGCCGAGCGTCCAAACCGTGACATGCAACTACCATGTCCTGATGCTGTGGATGTCGCATTGGAGAGTTGGCACAAGAGGCAGAATTTGTCACAGGATGGGAAACACTCACTATGACAGTAACGTTGCCCCCCCTCTTGGTGATTGTGTGGAAAAACCACCCGACATAATTCTTGAGCCAGACACGGTACATTCTCCAAACGACCAAACAATCATTTTCATTTTCATTTGAACCTCACACTGGATGCAATCAAGGTATCACAAGCTTCCTTTCAACGTGCAACGATCATTTCCCAAATGCAGTCTGACTTGCCTCGGCATCTATGAACTCCGCGCACTCGACTCTGCTCTTCTCGACATCAACATTGTACAAGAAGATCGTGCTGAACATCCCTCTGTTCAGTCCATCAATATCACACCATCGCACAAGCCAAAAGGAGATGAAACATACAAGCCAAAAAGAAAAGCGAATGGCATGTTGTTGTTATTTCCGGATGCTGTGATAATAGCAGAAGATACAAATGGACCAATGAATGCAGACGTTTTGCCAACCTAGGTATGCAGAGTAAGCCCTTTATGCAAATCCATAGATGTTCGAAATGACAGACCACTGAGAAAAGTGCAAAGAAGAGGAACCTGGAATACTGACAATATTACTTATGCAGACGATCATGGTGACATTCACGTACATTTGAGGAAGAGGAGAGACTTCACTGATCATGGTTTGGCTGTATGCATACCATGGGCAAACCATGAGACCATAAAAAACTTGGTATAACCTGCAATCACCAATAATCAGATGGTCCCCAAGTATATATATACAATGGTTTCAAACCATATCTCCCAAATATGTTTGAATCCAAAATTATTGGTATGCACCCCTATGAGGCCCCAGACAGTGAGAACCTGATACAGGTCAGAGGAACCCACAATATGGATGACTGCTTGAACAAACCAATATCCAAAAGACATTGAAAGAAAGCATCTATAAGGCTATTAGTAAACATTTTAATCATCTAGACAGTTTACTGGCCCGCTTGGTTGAAATCTTATGCTTCTTTTGAACCAGCCAAAACCCACTAAATGAAGAATCTTGAACTTGCTGCACTTGGAAGCACAAGGATACTTACTAGATTCCAAGTGCTTGCGAAACAATTCCAACGATCAAGAGTAATGTTAGTTGAAGAGTGGAATATGTGACAACACTATCTCATACTCAAATGCAATACCATGGTAAGATTTCTGCTACGCACCTATTTTGCAGAGTGCTAATGACAGTGCTAAAAGAGGTAAGCCAATACAATATACCTCTCCAGATCTTTGAAACATACACAGTAGTATTCAGGACATCTCCCCTGGAAGGATGTGTCAGTTAGTCAGGCAGTCAAAAGACACATCAGGACAAAACAGGGAAGGCATACATAAGAAAGTAGAAAATAAGGTACAGAAAAGTCTGTTTTAGCCGCATGCATTCCCTGAGAGCAACATATGTCTGCCGGAACCCAATCGTCAAAAGTGAGCTTCCTGGTGGGAGCGACAATCCAGGACGACGTTTCTCGAGGAGGAACCAGGGCAAAGCACAAACCACTAATATCAGCATGACACCATTAGCTTCGTGTGTTGGCAGAAATAATTCATTACTTACACCAGACTGCACCTGAGAATGCAATAAGGGCACTGAATGCTCTCGTGTTGCTCTCTGTGCTCTCGTCTGCTTTCATCCCTTTGAGAATACCCACCATAATAACAAGGATGAATATTTCACCGACGGAAGAGATGGTGAATGAGATATTCGAAACTCTATTTCTAGACAGAGACTCGAAGGCCACATGTTCGTTCACACTAGGCAAGAAGATGAGAAGGCAGTCATTACATTCCCACGGACCTTGCCTTTTGGATCCTTGTTGGACATTTTTTACCGACTCCTGAACTTCAGGAAGACAACGGGTCAGACCTGGGAACGCCGCTGTCCAGAACGTGAGGGCACCCTGCTTCAGTGTCAGACGAGGAAAATGCATACTCGAGCATGTATACCTGATAGGCTATCACTAGTGGTCGGATGGTTAACGGGTGGTGACACGTGGCATCAGGAGCGAACTCACGACCTAATATATAGAGGACGATGCCAGCTTGCCAGTTGGAAGGATTATCGACGCCAAGCCATGCGAAGGAGACTGCTACCGCGACCAGAGTGAATATGATGGTAATATTAGGTCTCGGGTGGCGTCAGACATTCATTTACGAAGTTATGGAAGTGTAGAATTACCTCCATTGACCATAGTCAGCCCATGCTCCGATGATGAGGAGCAAGACTGCTTGTATGGCGAAACTTATGCCATTCGTCATGAGAACGATAGAGTTGACTGCGGAACGGTTAATGGTGGGATTCTGACGATGCACGCACGATACGAACCGTCTCTGACGCGTCCAAGGTATGGAAGCACACAGTCTGCGCCGCTGCTGCACGGAGCAGAAAAAGGAGGATGAGTTGGATCATAACCGGCGAGATAGAGCAAGTTCTGAAACTGAGAGGGACCGAAGTTGAAGCCTGATAATCCGTTGTTTCCCTGGGAGAGTAGTCGGAGAGAGCCCTGCGGACATTCGAAGAGAACGCACAACGTAGAAGAGATAAAAAGCCCAAAGCTCGCGACGTGATGTGGGCAAGGTCCTCTCATCGGACTCGACGGGCTCAATGCCAATGGTAGGAGGTTCACTGGCACTCCTTGAAGGCTGGAGCGCCTTATCGTACATGATCGTTGAATACAAGCTTGCCAGCACATTATCTCAGGCTCATCATCTGCGAAGTCTGTCTGATCCCACGAAATCTGCAAACCTGTGGACCAATCGCATGCCACGTTTTGTACGCTCGGCGACGCGTACCAGCGAGAACTGAGATCCACAAGTAAGTTTTTGAAGAAGGAACCTTTGCGTGTCGCGACTTACCGCGGAACTCTATCCTAGCATGGTCACGGTGCATTCATTGATGTTCCGTTTGGGGAACGGACAGCAGCCGAACTCGCAAA